>SJYA01000795.1:2994761-3074237 GCA_006410615.1 Neotragus moschatus | reverse complement strand
AAAATGTTTCCTTGACTACAAATTCTCCTCATTTCCCATGCAATTCATCCGTTCCTCTTCAAAGGCACACCTGAAACAACTATGTACAGATGCTGCTTCTCTGCATCTCCCAGTCTCTCCTCTGCCCATTTCTATCTGCCTTCCACTACCACCATTCCATGGAAATGCTGCTCCTGTTTAGACTGCCAGTGACTTAGTTTGTTCCCAAGTCACTTGATGTGATCTATCTGCAGCTAACTGGACTCCTATCTTGAATCATTTTCCTCTTGTGGTTTTTGTGGACATCATTTTTCCTGATTTTCTTCCCTGGCTCCCCGGCTTTTCCTTCTCCATCTTTCTTCTTTGCTGGTGCAATCTCCTTAACTGGATTTCTAAATATTAATGACCCCAGACTCTTCTCTACTCTGAGCTGTCTAATACATTAGCCATTGGCTAATGTCAATGTATCTATTTAAGTTTAAAATAACTGAAAAGAAATAAAAGTTCAGTTCCTGCATCACACTAGCCACATCTCAAGGGCTCAGTAGGCAAGTGTGTCTAGTGGACAACATGGACACAAAACATTTCCATCACTGCAGAAACTTCTATTGGACCTGACTGACCCAAATTCCTTCCCTAGGTGATCTCACCCAGCTAGTCCCACAGCTTTAAACACCATCTATATGTTGAATTTGAAATTTATACCTCTAGCTCTAACCCAGACTTCAGATTTACATGTAAAGTGCCTGACACAACCACTAGAATGTTTAACAGGCTATTCAAACTAACATCAAAAACAACATTTTTCTTCCTGTCTAGTCCTGGCATGACACCATCCAACCAGTTTTCAAGCCAAATATCTAGCAGTCACCTTGATTCCCAATATCTAATCCATCAATGAGTCTTACTGACTCTATCCATAAAATATATGTTAAATCTACCCTCTTCTGCCTCCCACTGTCATCTTTCTCATCTAAGGTTTTTGTCTGGATCAGTGTCCTTCTCATACACGATCCCCTGCACCGAAACCTAGCACACAACATGTGTCCATCAAATATGTTGAAAAAACTTAATAAGTACAATGCTATTTAACAGTGCAAAATAATCTTACTTTTAAAAATATTCATGAATAATACTTGTTAGAGAAATTTTAGAAAACAGATTTAAGAAGATAATAAAAATCACTTCCAGGCAGACTTTACTTAGGATTGATTATCGCTCAATATTATTATTCAGTTTATCAATTACTGATACATTTTCACACTTTCATACACTTTACCTCTGTGCATTTATCTGCAGTCAGTGCAGCTTACCTCCCCAAAAGAAATTTTCGTTGCTCCTTCCTGATCANGCCACTTACTAATTTGGTGATCTTGGACAAATTAGTTAACCTCATTGAACCTTCTATTTCTACTTTGAAAATTTTGAGTTAGGATGAGAGAGTAAATGTGGTGGTAAAGTGCTTAGCAAAGTGCCTGGCACATAGTAATGCATTTAATAAGTGATGACTTTTGATAGTTCTAGTAGCAAAGGAATCTTTGAAAGAATTTTTAAATGGAGAGTGACCCAGTTGAATCTGAGCTTTCACAAAGATCATTCAGCCTGCATTGTCAAGAGAAGGTCTTGACAAAGACTGAGGTAGGGAAACAAGTAGGAGCCTTCTGAATATTTCAGGTGACAGATGACAGCCTGACTGGGGTTGATGAGTGAAGGGATGGAGAAAAGTATATGCATTTAAGTGAGATTTAGAAGATAAAAATCACTAGAACTGTGGATTGGAAGTGGAGGGTGTTGGGAAGGTGGGCTCAAGAGTGATGTCTGGATTTCTGGCTTGAGCAGATGGATGGAAGAATGGATGTTTGAGCCATTCACTTAACATCATTGCATTTGGCAGACTGGGAACCAAAACTAAAATTGAGAATTTGTCAGGCAGGTGGTGTCATTCAAACCATTGAGGATATGAAGAGTCAAGGACCTCCAAAAGTCATCCAAACCAAAGAAAGATTTGTAGTTAGATAAATAATAGTTCATGTCCAAAATTTAGGATGGGAAGGCATTTTCCTTGTCTACCCTGAATATCAAAAAATGCTTAATTTTACCATAATGTATCACTTGTTTAAAGACTACCAATCAAAATTATTATTTGTCTTTGAAATACTATGTTTCAAAGACATGTGACCTGCTTAGACAATTATAGATGTAATATTAAATTGTCTGTCATTGGAGGTATAGCAGTAACAAAATAAAAGCCCTTGCTATCATGGTGTTTACCGTCTACTGGGGCTAGGGTGGGGGAAACCAAAACAGAAAAAATGAATAGACTGTATAGTTAGTTATAGGCAATAAATACTATGAAGTAGAGAAAGGAAGTTGCATTTTAGATAGAATTGTCAGAGAAAGCCTCCTTGGGGAGATTACAGATACCCAACAGCAAGGAGGCCAGAGTGGCTGGAGTAGACTGCATAAGGTGGGAAAGAAGCAGATGAGGCCCAAGAGCTTACAAAAAGTCTTTCATTCCATATGAGAAGGGGAGCCCTTGGAGAGTTTTGAATAGAGATAAATAATTTGATCAACTCTTTTTAATAGGATCACTCTAGAGGCTGTGTTGAGATAGACTATAGTGGATACTTAAATAGACAAGGGCAGTGAGGGGAATAGACCAGGAAGCTATAGTCATAATCCATGAAAGAAAGGTGTGGTTTGGAGCAGGATGCTTGCAAAGAAAGTTAGGAGTGATTGCATTCTGGGTGCATCTTAAGATAGAACTGAGAGGATTACATTCTCAAAGAATAAATCTTAATGAAAGAGTAAAATGGAAGACAAACCCCATCATTTTAATGACTTGATTCAGTAGCATAGTTAAATTTTCAAAGAATGTATTCAGTGAGGGCTTCCTTTAAAGAAAAAAAAAAAGGAAAAAAGACCATGAAAGCAGGTAAAATGAAGTTTTAACTGCAGTGGAAGATGTTATGTATATTAGGTTTTATCCTTAATTGTTCCAGCTGTGAAAATAAGTACCTACTTTACAAACTACCACATTTTTGCAAAGTTAAAAATTCTTAGATGAGTATGAGATGTGTGAATTACTTGCGTAAGAAGATGGGTGACAAGTTATGGACAGAGGAGCCTGGTGGGCTACAGTCCATGGGGTCACAAAGAGTCAAACAGGACTGAGCAGCTAACACTTTCATTCACTTTCACAGAAGAAAATGGGTGACAAGTTATTAAGTTACAGTATGATTCTAATTCCCATTATATTTACTCTGTGCTGACTATTTCTATATCTAATTCCTTCTGGCATCTAGAGAGTAATCTTTCCCTTTTTACTATAAGAAAATATATGTGCTTCGAGAAAACACATACTTAATTTGTTTGATTATCCTACTTGTTTGATCACTATTGAAAGCTTTCTTACAACAGGGAGGTGGGGCAGGGAGAGCTTTGTAGCATGACCAGAAGCAAAGAAAAGGTAACAAATAAGATGAACACAGAGAATGTTAAAGACATCAACCTGGCTGAGGCCAAAGGATTGTGCAATTAAATAGATATGATAGGGCTCATTCTTAAGAAGTTCAACTGCCTTGCTTAATTGACATATAGTTAATGAGATAAATATTCTTTTGATTTTTTTCCCTGAAAGAAACCTTAATGAACACGGTTGATTTTTAAATTCATGGTTTTAAAAAATTAAAGTGGTAAAATTTTGGAGATTGTACGATTTTAGAAATTGAACACACAATGGTTGGGTGAAGTTTGGTAAGTATTTGAGGACCTGCAGAGAGCTGAGACCTCTGTTAGGAGGTGTTGAACAAAAGTCTTCCTTAGAAAGATCTGAGCCCTGGCAATCAGCGTTCATGCCTGCCTAATATTACTTCACAACATGGAAGCCTTCAGCAGCTGCTTCTCATTTTCCAACCTACTTTGCTGACCTTACTTCACTCTCATCTTGCTTCCCAGTGTTCCCACCAAGCCTTAAACACCCATCCCAGATCTTGTCTTCTCATGTCCTAATGATCCCACCCCACCCAGTGGCATCCCTATACCTGTCTGCCCATTAGCTTCACTTTTAAGTCATCTCAGCCTTTACTAGGGATCTTCTCTATGCTGAGGGCATTGCTTTTCATAACAGTTTGTTTGCCCGCCCCCCTCATTTTAATGTTTTTTGCTGTCTTGCGTCACTCTTTATATACCTGTGTGTGTCTTGCCCCTCTCCCATCAGACTTCTTGATAACAGGACCTGTGTTTTATACCAGGCTTCCCAAGTGATGCAGTGGCCAGGAATCTGCCTGCAATGCAGGAGACTTGAGACACAGTTTTGATCCCTGTGCCAGGAAGGTCCCCTAGAGAAGGAAATGCTAACTCTCTCCAGTATTCTTTGCTGGGACAATCCCATGGACAGAGGAGCCTGGTGGACTACAGTCCATGGGGTCGCAAAGAGTTGGACAGGACTGAGCCACTGAGCACGCACAGTACAGTGTCTTATACTTCTTTGTATCTTCTTCAGCTAGTATAGTAGCACGACTTACTGCTGGTACTGATTCTATTTTTATATATTTACTATCCTCTTCCTCCATATAGAAGTAATATTTCTACAAGGGATTATTGTTTCCAGATATTCCTTCTGTATTTTGAGAAATGCACAAAAGTTAGCATTAGGATAACATCTTCAGATGGATATGTCCATTACAAGTTCCTTCATCTCAGGCCTTCCAATATTTTTTCCAGGTGGGCATACCACTGAGATCCTAAGGCTGCTGGAGAACCTGTCCAATGCTTATTCTCCTAGACATTATATCGTTGCTGACACTGATGAAATGAGTACCCATAAAATAAATTCTTTTGAACAAATTCGAGCTGATAGAAATCCCAGTGCTACGGTAAGTAATAATTTCTGTGTCTAAGAAAGTTACAGGTTGTATATTGAATTTCATTCTCTCATGAAGCAATCTCATGGCACTTCAGTGCCCTGCTCACACAATACAATCACGTTTATTGCCGATGAAATATAGTACCTTTACTACCCAAAGATAAAAGCTTCTTTAAAATAGATCTTCAGATAAAAATGGTTGCTAATTTCTTATATTCTTTTATTTTAGATGGAGAACTTTTTTTTGGTAATTCCAACTGCAAAAATTGTTTTATTTATAAGTCCATACATTAAAGCATCCAGTTCATGTGCTTATTGGCTCTTCGTTAAAGTTTTTTTTTTTTTTTTTAAAAACACACCAAAGTGTAATTCTTTTTAATATTTATCTATTTATTTGGCTGTGCTGGGTTTTAGTTGCAACGTGCAAACTCTTGGTCATGGCATGTGGGATATAATTCCTTGACCAGGGATTGAACCTAAGCCCCCTGCATTGGGAGCATGGAGTCTTAGCCACTGGACCATCAAGGAAGTCTCTCATTAAAGTTCTTTATCAATGTATTACGTGAACTGATAATTTATCTGTTACTACTGTTTATCCTTCCAATTACATCTGTATCTTCCTTTAAAATTACTTCTCAACTCCTCGTTGCTCACTTCATGTTAGCATTTTAGTCAGAATTTGGAGTAAATTGAAAAAAAGTAAAACTATTGTATCAAGGAAAGAAACCAGAGCTGTTCTTCATTAGGTTGTCTCCATCGCTCCCTCTCTCTGGTGCCTGCCTGGCCATGGAGCTCCAACAGGTAGTTCAGGAATGGAAGACAACCCAGCTCAGGCCACCTCTGGGCTCTTTGGACTCGAGGACCCTGAGAATGGAAATAGTCTTTCTTCAGGTGCTTCAGCTCTGTAAAGGACAAAACTTGGAGAAAAGCTTAAGACAGACTGCAGCTGGAGCAAACTATGAAATTAATATACAGGAAGAGCAAGATGGTAAAGCAGATGCTAAGTCCTGCCTTTTTTTACTCCAGAGCTGCCCTCATATGGGCCCTATCGGTGTTCTTATCTCTCTTGGAAATCAGGATGCACTAATGGGTAACTCACTCTCTGCTGACCTTTTTAGCTAGTTAAACCTTGTTTTAGTTATGATTTGGTCACTTGTAAGTGTCATCCCTCACTGTGTGCATGCGTGCTAACTCACTTCAGTCATGTCTGACTCTTTGCAACTCTGTGGACTGCAGCCTGCCAGGCTTCTCTGTCCATGGGGTTCTCCAGGCAAGAATACTGGAATGGGTAGCTATTCCCTCCTCCAGGGGATCTTTCTGACCCAGGGATCAAACCCATGTCTCTTAAATCTCCTGCATTGGTAAGTGGGTTCTTTACTACTAGTGTGACCTGGGAAACCCCTGATCCCTCACTTCAGTTCAGTTCAGTTGCTTAGTCATGTCCGACTCCTTGCGACCCCGTGAACTGCAGCACACCAGGCCTCCCTGTCCCTCACCAACTCCCGGAGACTACCCAAACTCATGTCCCTTGAGTCGGTGATGCCATCCAACCATCTCATCCTCTGTCGTCCCCTTCTCCTGCCCTCAAATCTTTCCCAGCATCAAGGTCTTTTCAAATGAGTCAGCTCTTTGCCTCAGGTGGCCATGCCTCACTTAACACACTACTAGAACATGTTCTTGGAAGATACCCATTAAACAAGATTGAAATCCACCCGCTATTGTTCAGCCATAGTGAAATATGTGGTATGGGATGAGCCAAAATGCTTCATTTCTGTTTCAGGACTCAATACTGTTAGTTTCCTAGTGCTATTATAACAAAGTACTATACACAGGGTGGCTTAGAGCAATGGAAATTTATTCTCTCACTTCATTTGTAGTNATCCACCCGCTATTGTTCAGCCATAGTGAAATATGTGGTATGGGATGAGCCAAAATGCTTCATTTCTGTTTCAGGACTCAATACTGTTAGTTTCCTAGTGCTATTATAACAAAGTACTATACACAGGGTGGCTTAGAGCAATGGAAATTTATTCTCTCACTTCATTTGTAGTTATTATAAAATAATGGCTGTATTCTGTATAACATATCCTTATAACTTATTTTATGTGTAGGAGTTTAATCCCTTCTCCGACTTGCCCCTCCCTCCTTCCCTTGCCCCATTGGGAAGCACTAATTCGTTCTCTGTATCTGTGATTTTATTTCTTTTATTCACTAGTTTATTTTTTAGATTCCGCATGTGACATTATACAGTATCTGTCTTTCTCTAACTTACTTCGCTTAGTATAATATGCTCCAAGTCAATGCATATCGTTGCATTTGGCAAAATTTCATTCTTTTTATAGCTGAGTAGTATCTCATTGTGTATGTGTGTGTGTACACTACACCCTCTTCATCCATTCATCTGTTGATGGACACTTAGGTTCCTTCCGTATCTTGGCAGTTGTATATAATGCTGCTATAAACCTTGGGATGCATGTATCTTTTTGATTTAGTGTTTTTGTTTCTTTTTTCAAGTATATATACCCAGGAGTAGAATTGCTGGGTCATGCGGTAGTTCTATTTTTAGTTTTTTGGGAAACCTCCATACTGTTTTCCACAATAGCTGTACCAATGGACATTCTTACCAACAGTGTATGAGGTTCCTTTTTTTTTTCCCACATCCTCACCGGATAATCTGTGTTAATCTGTGTTCTTTTTGATGACAGCCAGACAAGTGTGAGATGATATCTCATTGTGCTTTTAACTGACATTTCCCTAATCATTGGTCATCTGATCTTTTCTTTGGAAAATTGTCTGTTCAGATATTCTGCGCCTTTATTAATCAGGTTGCTGGGCTTTTTTTTTTTCTTTTTTGATATTTGAGCTGTTTATATATTTTTAGATATTAACCCCCTATTGATCATATATATTTACAAATGTCTTCTCCCACTCAGTAGGCTGTCTTTTTATTTTGTCAGTGTTTTCCTTTCATGTGCAGGAGCTTTTAACTTTCATTAGGTTCCATTTGTTTATTTTTGCTTTTGTTGCCCTTTTTTAGGAGACAGATCCAAAAAACACTGCTACAATTTCTGTTGGGCGTCTTCTGCCTATGTTTTCTTCCAGGAGTTTTATGGTTTCTGGTCTTACATTTAGGCCTTTAATCCATTTTGAGTTTATTTTTTCTACCTGATGTTAGAGAATGTTCTAATTTTATTTTTTTATATGTAGCTATACAGCTTTCTCATTGCCACTTGGTTAAGAGACTGTCTATTCTTCACTGTGTATTCTTGCCTCCTTTATCCTAAGTAATCAACCATCAGTGTGCGGGTTTATTTCTGGGATCTCTGTTCTGTGCCATTGATCTGTGTGTCTGTTTTTGTGCCGGGACCATACTCTTTTGATTACTGTAGCTTAATGGTATAGTCTGAGGTCAGGGAGCACAATTTCTCCAGCTCTGTTCTTTCTCAAGATTGTCTGGCTCTTTTGTTGTCTTTTGTACTTCCATACAAATTAAAAAGATTTTTTAAGTTCTGTAAAAATGCCATTGGTCGTTTGATAGAAATCACATTGAACCTGTGGATTGCCTTGGATAGCATGGTCATTTTAAGATTGTTTGTTCTTCCAGTCTGTGAACATGGTATACCTTTACATCAGTTTATGTGGTCTTCAGTTTCCTTCATCAGTGTCTTATAATTTTCCAAACACAGGACTTTTTCCTCCCTAGGTAGGTTTATTCCTTTTATTATTCTTTTTTTGTGCAACTGTAAATGGGATTGTTTCCTTAGTTTCTCTTTCTGATAGTTTGTGATTAGTGTGTGGAAATGCAGAAGATTTTTGTATATTAATTTTGTATCCTGCAATTTTGTTGTATTCGTTGATGAACTNAATTTTCCAAACACAGGACTTTTTCCTCCCTAGGTAGGTTTATTCCTTTTATTATTCTTTTTTTGTGCAACTGTAAATGGGATTGTTTCCTTAGTTTCTCTTTCTGATAGTTTGTGATTAGTGTGTGGAAATGCAGAAGATTTTTGTATATTAATTTTGTATCCTGCAATTTTGTTGTATTCGTTGATGAACTCTTAATAGATTTTTGGTGGTGTCTTCAGGATTTTTTACATATAGTATCATATCATTTGCAAACAGTGACCATTTTACTTCTTTCCAGTTTGGATTTTCTAATAATCTGTTTCCCTGCTGATTTCTGTGGATAGGACTTCCAACACTGTGTTGAATAAACATGGTGAGAGTGGACATTCTTATCTTATTCCTAATTTTAGAAAAAAATGTTTTCAGCTTTTCACTTTTGAGTATGATCTTAGCTGTGGACTTGTCATATATGGCTTTTATATGTTGAAGTGTGTTATCTCTATGCCCATTTTCAATATCATTAATAGACATTGAAGTTCATGAAAAAGTTTTTCTGCATCTATTTAGATGATTGTATGGCTTTTATGCTTCAGTTTGTTAATGTGGTGTATCATATTTATTGATTTGCAGATATTGAAAAATCCTAACATTCTGGGATAAACTTCACATAATGGTAGTATATCATCCTTTTAATGTATTGTTAGAGTCAGTTAGAGCTAGTGTTTCGTTGAGCATTTTACATCTGTGTTCATCAGTGATCTTGGCCTGTAATTTATTTTTTGTGGTATCTCTGTCTGGTTTGGGTAGCAAGGTGATGCTGACCTCATAGAATGAGTTTGGAAGTGTTCCTTCCTCTGCAAATTTTTAGAATAGTTTGAGGATAGGTGTTGACTCGTCTCTAAATGTTTGGTGGAATTTACCTGTGAAGCCTTCGGATACTCAACTTTTGTTTCTTTGGAATTTTTTTTAAATTATTGATTCATTTTCATTTCTGGTAATTGATCTGTCCGTATTTGTGTATCTTCCTGATTCAGTCTTGAGAAGTCATGTAAGAGTTTTAGGAATTTGTCCACTTCTTCTAAGTTGCCCATTTTGTATCGCCACATAGTTGGAGTAGCCTCATGATTCTTTATAGTTCTGTGATGTAGGTTGTAACTTCTTTTTTATTTCTGATTTTATCGATTTGGGCCCACNGGGTTCCAAGCTGGGTCCTGCAGATGACCAACCACCTCTATCACCTTGGGCAACTTAGTCTCTGTGGACCTCAACCTCTCACTGTGAATGAAGCCAGAAGGCCTGGCTAAGACCAGGGATCCTCAACAAGCATCCGTGATCCCACCGTTGGCTGTCAAGTCTGACTTGTCTGAGACAAATAAGGCCTCTGCTCCAAGCCAGGTTACCCTGAGACTTGTCGGTGCCTGCCTAGAGTCTAGATTTCCCAACACTGCCTTTTCCTAGACTCCCAGTTGTCTTACTCTGTCTGCCACCCTGCCAAGTCCATCCATTGCCGGTGTTCCTGTACAAATCCTTGTCTGTCCCATTTCAACCTGAAAATATCCTGTATGTATTCTCTGACAGGTGGTGCTAGTGGTAAAGAACCCGCCTGCCAGTGCAGGAAACAAGAGATGTGAGTTCGATCCCAGGGTTGGGAAGATCCCCAGAGAGGGCCGTGGCTGCCCACTCCAGTATTCTTGCCTGGAGAATCCCATGGACAGAGAAGCCTGGCNCTGTATGTATTCTCTGACAGGTGGTGCTAGTGGTAAAGAACCCGCCTGCCAGTGCAGGAAACAAGAGATGTGAGTTCGATCCCAGGGTTGGGAAGATCCCCAGAGAGGGCCGTGGCTGCCCACTCCAGTATTCTTGCCTGGAGAATCCCATGGACAGAGAAGCCTGGCGGGCTACAGTCTGTAGGGTTGCAAAGAGTCGGACACAACTGAAACGTCTCAGCACGCACATTCTCTAACACTGATATATTTTGTCCTTAGAGTATTTTTCTGACTCAAAATTATGCTCAAAGCCAAACCATAATGATATGCTCTCAGTCTGTTTCCCCTTTTACCATCACTCCCCTAGAAACCTGAGAGTCACCCCAAGCTCCCCATCCTCCTTAAATCCCTGATCCCCACCTCTAGGCCTCTCTAGTCCTTCACCTTAGTGTTATGAGTATCCATTAGGCCTTTAGCATCATCCTCCTGGTATATTTCAGTTTCTCCCAAGTGCTTTCCCTTCTCTGGTTGAGACCCCTTAGCAGGGCCCCTCTATCCACTCTCTTCATACTCGCCTTTTTAGCATCTTCAGTGTCTCCTCTTTGCCTTTAGATTTGAGCACATACTCTTTAGCATGGCTTTGGGGCCCTACTTCTCAAGCTCCATTTGCTGCTGCTCTCTGCTCTTGACATGCCAAAATCTAGTTCCCCAGGTATTCCATGCCACTCCGTGCCTCCCTGCTACGAACATGCCAGAAGAACCTCTTTCCCCCTCTGCTAGACCTGGTAACTCTCATATTCTTCCACGTTAGATAAAACAGCTCTTCCATAAAGCTTGCCTTAGTTTATCAAAGTATTAATTCATCATTTCTTACTTGGTGCTAACATTATTTTTAATAATTATGTCTCTTATTGTATCAGTCTCTCTGATTGCAATTATTAGTTGTCCTGTGTCACTCTCCCAGATGGCAGTGAGTTCCTTATAAGTATTTTACTTACCCTTGTGCTCCCAGCCCAGTTCTGTCACCTAGTAGGTGCTCTTGGGAGTTTATCCGAGCTTATAATGAAGAGTCCAGCTCTGATAGCCAGTGTTGTAAATGACTGCTTCATCTATGATTTGAATATATTTTCCTTTTTAAGCAGAGGAAAACAGTCTTTAAATTCATACCATTTTAAAGCTAAAAGGAAGAGTGTTTCAATTGCAAGTGCCCTAAAACCAAACTCAGAGCTGGCTCGAACAATAAAGAGAATGTGTTGACTTATGACATGGGAAAAATTCAGTCTTATTTCTGGCAAGACTTGGTCCAGCTGCCCAGGGAGGTCACCAAGGATAGCGGCGTGTCTCTGCTCCATCCTCCACAGAGTCATTGCTGCCGTGGGGCCCCCCAGTGCTGCCTCCAGCAGCCCCCGACTCTCCCCCAAGGGGAGCAAAGAGCATTAGCACCTCCCGGCTTCATGTCTTTGCCCTAACTGTCTAAGGAAGAAGGTCTCGTAGCATGTAGGAGAGGGAGAGATAAAGCATCTTCTCCAAGAAGAATCCAAGCTAACATCTGCTGCCTAATGCTCTCCGACTGGGTCATGTTCCCGTCTTTCAGCTAATCATCACAGCCAGAGGTGAGCATTGTTCCCTGGTGCTAAAACTATTCCAGGTCTGCTCTTGGAGCTACAGATTGGGGCTTAAGGAGATGGGCTAAAATCTCACCAAAAGCATCTGACTGCAAATGTGAGCAAGAGTGAGTTACCCAAAGGAAAAATCGGATTATTGCTGGCAAAAGAGTCAATAAAAGGCTGGAAAAGGACAACTAATGTTCATTATGAAGGACTTTAGAAATCTTTTGGGCCAGACTCCCATAATTGTTTCAAGAACAAACTTCTTTTTTATTTCCCTGAAGCCCGAGACCTCCACGTAAGAAAAGAGCTTCTCAAGGTAAGGTGAGGAGTGACTGGAGGTCGTGAGGCAGGGCTGGAGCAGCAGCCTTGTCTTCTTTGACGAGTCAAGCTTGCGAACCAGTTGTGGGATCGTGATGGGTTAAGGGTCCCTGGTCTCAGCCAGGCCTCCGTGCTTTCCAGTGAGACCTGAGGTCCAGAGAGGCTAAGTCACCCGGGTTTCAGAGCTGATTATCTGAGCGGAACCCGGCTTGGAACCCACAGCTCGTTCATCCTAAGTCACTTCATGGCGCATCGTCATCATCTACCGTGAAGTGAGCAGCTATGAAGTTCTGGAAGGACATGCATATAAAACCTTTTTTTTTTTTTTTTTGGTAAATTATGGTCATCTTGATTTCAGAATAGTTGGGTGAATCATCCAACATACTTTTACTGTATATTATACTTTTCATTATTAAAAAGAGCAGTTATGAAAGAAAGCTGAAACCATTTTTGGTTGAATAGAATTTTACCATTTTCATTTTGTCTTGTTTCCAACATTCTGAACTAGCGTGGCATTCACTAAATAATAAATGTATTGTACATTTCAGTGTGTGGTTAGCAGCAAAGAATGACTTCATAGACCACTTGACCTGCTCTGTTGTGGTTTATGATGCCATCTGGATTCCTTGGTAGAATTATTTCCATCTAAATCACATAAACTCCTATTTAGCTTGTCACAAATCTAAAGCCAGATATGTTTGTGGTTTTTAGTAGTGATGTAATTCTGAAAGACACTTTGAAAGTTACAAGTTGTCATATACCCTTAGCATTCAACTTAGTGTTCCATATAATTCCAGACAAACTAGAAGCCTGAAAAAAAAAAATCTATTACTCTTTATTTTTTTTAACTCTTAAACATTCTGCCTTTGCTGTGGATTTGGTTATACATCAATCAAGTGTGTGGGGGGAACACTGGGAGGCTCTGTGGGCTACACAGTAATGTAAGCCTGGTCCCTGCCACTTCTTAATGAGAAAGTTTATATAGATAGATGGAAAGGATGTCTCTAACTATATGGTGAAGAGAGAATAAGAGAGAGTCTCTCTGTCTTTGATATCACTGCCAATTGTGTGAAAGAAACTGGATCACGTTGCAAGATAGACACATACTGCAGGGTGGCCATGTTGACCTGCACAGAAAGAAAGGACTCGACTATATACTTTCTAGGAGTGTGTGACCTAGTTGGCTGCCAGGTAGGAGCAACAGCAAAACAGCAGAACCTGCCAACAGGGACTCGGGGTCTAATATTCAACAAAAAAGTCTGAAGATTTCTGAGGCCCTGCGTTTTTACTCTGAATTTTCCCCAGAAAGGCTTGGGGGCAGAGGAGGGAGTCGTTGGTAACTGTATTAGGTGGGGGAGGGGTGCCAAACCGACAGCGCAGAGCGGAGCGCAAAGCGCAGAGCGGAGCGCAAAGCGCAGAGCGGAGCGCAAAGCGCAGAGCGGAGCGCAAAGCGCAGAGCGGAGCGCAAAGCGCAGAGCGGAGCGCAAAGCGCAGAGCGGAGAGAGGCCAGGAGAGCAGTTCCCAGAGAGATGCAGCACACGCCAGGGGTGGCAGTCTGGGGGTGCACGGGGCAGGCGGGTTGCCAACAGAGAAAGAAGAGAAAATGGGTCAGGACGGGTAGCTGGCTGTCTCAGAAACGACAGGAGGCCGGGGAGCACAGCTCCAGGGGCAGCTGATTCAACTAGCTTTGTGTTGGGGAGGCAGGATTCTCAGCAGGAAGGCTTAGGGACTCAAGGCCAGGGTTCCAGTCCTGGCTCTACCACTTGCTGGCTCTGTCCCCCCAGGAAAGTTGACTCCTCATCTGTGAAATGAGGAGATGGGATTAATTTGGTGCTTTATGCTCCTGAGACGGTATGAGATAAAGAGACCACAGGTTGGGACTTCTAGAAATGGTAGTGACGCTCATTTATCTACTCAGTGGTGGAGAGCACGTGTGACCCATGAAGCACCATGCTGTGCTGGCATCACGGAATCCTGGCCTTTCATTGGAGCTCTCGCCCTGGAGAAGGAGGCAGGGAGCAGTCAAACCATCACGAACAAGTTAATGTGCGTTACCAAGAACTGCTGTAAAGATGGTAAAAGAAGACAGTGTGGTCGGGGAGGGGCTGGTGGAGGAGAACTGAATCCTCTCTGAGGAGAGAACATGCAAGAGAGACCTGACTTGCAGGAAGGAGCCTCCTAGGAGACAGTCCCGGGGTAAGGCAGACCACTCAGAAGCAGCAGAAAAGGCCCCCAGGAAGAAATGAGTCTGACACATTCAAACAGAAAGGAGACCAGTGTGGTTAGGGTGAGCAGGGGGCAGTTGGGGAGGTAAGTCGGCACCAGACTACAGAGGACCTTGGAGGCAGTGGATCTCATCCCAAGTGCAGCGGTCAGCTTTTGGAGGGCTTTAAGCAGGAGAATGAAGGAAAGAGCTGCTGTACATTATGAAAAGATCACTCTGGACATTCTGTGAAGGATAAAATGACAGAGAGCAAGAGGAGAAGCAGAGATGAATTAAGAGGGAATTGTAATAGTGAGAGGTGGTGCTGGCTTGGATGGGAGTGGCAAGGATGTAGGGAAGAAGTGGGTAGATAGGAATGTGTGTAGAGGTTTGNATTCCGTGAAGGATAAAATGACGGAGAGCAAGAGGAGAAGCAGAGATGAATTAAGAGGGAATTGTAATAGTGAGAGGTGGTGCTGGCTTGGATGGGAGTGGCAAGGATGTAGGGAAGAAGTGGGTAGATAGGAATGTGTGTAGAGGTTTGGGAAGAAGGAAACGGGGACAGTCCCCCCACCAGCCCTCGTCTCTGCTGGTGCCAACACAGATCTTCATGTCTATTCGGGAAATCTGTTTATGATAGAGTCTCCTGTTCATTTGTCAATTTCTGGTTTGGGAGTGCAAGAGTAAGTATCCTGTTTTGGTAGCAAATATAATAGTTGAGTTTCAAGTTGTTACAGAAAAGCCTAGTAAACAGAGGAACACCAAAACAAGTCTATATTTCTTGCCCTAGTAGAATGGATTGAGGGCCAGTTTAGCAGTCCGCAGTGTTTCTCAAAGGAAGAACTTTCCCTGGGTCTCTGTAAGAATCCAGGAAAAAGCTGACCCTGCTTGGGTCATGTGGCCACTCCCAAATGAAATGTTAGGTCTGGGGATGTGGCTCAGTGGGTAAAATGATGGCTGAAGCATCCTTTATGTCCTGCATCCTATTAATAAGGCATAAAAAAAGGGTCAGGGGCAGTTTCTTCAAGGCAAAGGTACAGACTAACAAAAACAGTATGCCTGTAAAGATGCCTTCACTTGAATTGCTCCAGATGCCACAGCTCCTCAGAATGCCTGGTCATAGCCAAGCCTAAATTATAGCTCTCTGAAATTATTCCATTCCTTTATCTTCAAAGGAACTTTTGTGAAGACCAGAATATAAGCATTCTGTCAATCAGTTTTCTTCATTCACTTCTTTATATATTTGATTATCTTCTGAAACTCTCCAAAGTAATAAAAACTCTCTTAAGATTTTGTCCTGGCCTGGTTCTCAGTATTTCTTCTAGGTGACATGGGACATCAGACCCCCCAGCACCAACTTCTGTGTATCAGGCATGAGTAACTTGAGGGCCCTGTCCATATCCAGATGGCCTCAGGCTTCCATCCACTTGACTGTATGCCTGCACGTAGGTTAATACAGACCCAGTGGGCATAGAATTTTTCAAACACTTTCAGATACACAGTGGGAGGCTCTCCTTTAGCCTCACTCCCTTTCCCTTTGTGCTCATACCTCAAGCATCAGATCACTCCTCTCTCATGGACCTGTTTTCTGGGGAGAGGACCCACAAGGGCTAAGAAGTTCCTTGAGTCCCTTGTGAATGGTCAGTTTCACAGAGAGAAGTCTAGGCTGTGTACCCAGGTCTCGTTAATTTGTCGTTGGTTCCTTCTCATCTTCCTTAAGGTTTCGTGCCTCTCGACTCTGGCTGTTTGTGAACTCTCAATCCTGAGCTGTTCTGGGCATTTTCCCTCTAGCCCCAGGAATTCCCATTTATTGAGTAGATTGTACAAATAAGGCCCATGGAAGCACTCTGAAATTATCTCCTTTGTGTCATTTCTTCATTCCTAGTCTAAATACATCTCAGCTAAGTGACAGTAAGCTTGAATTATTTTCTATTAACATACAATAATGTACGAATCATTTATTCAGTAAATATGCATTGCTCAAATACTCATCAGCACTGAGATTGCTGTGATTCAGGTTCCTGGCCTCTTCAGGTAAATTATATTCTAGTGGAACAGACAGACATGTGGAGGAAACATATAATATGCCAGAAGAGTAAGTAGGGTAACTTTAAAACAAAAGGCAAGCCTGGTGCTTAGAGGAGAAAGGAGTGTGTGTACAGGCAAGAGGAGCAGGGTTATGTAGAAAGATTAGTCGGAAAAGGTGCCTCTGAGAACTGATCTGGTGGAGTTGGGTGGGAAGAGACTTGGATTTGGAGAGAAATCTCTATTTTGGTAGGATTGCCAGTTACCTGAAAATTTAGATGATATTTGGAGGTGCTGGCCTCTCTGGTGTGAAGCCATAAGCCGGAAAGTGGCACCATATGTAACCACCACCACCACTCACCCTGGCCCCATGCCCTGCTAGTAACCATCATGGTTCTGACCCCTTGCCTAGCTCAGTCCTTACTACCCCCCTTTCTCCACGCTGGTCACCGCCTCTCTGTTGCCCTGTTTATCGCACTGGTAGAACTTCCAGGTTGGCTTTCTTCACAGCTACCACTTAAGCTCTCATCCTTGATGGTAATGTAGATGCTTGCATCATACTGCCTTGGAGTTTTCTGAATAAATTTTCTTTCCTATCTCTAGGATGAACCTACCTACTCATTGCCCACCCTGTGGGTAATGGTATACTCTATCATTGAAATTGAGACGCTTCTGGGAGCAAAAGGAAGTATTATTAATAATTATGCTGGAACTACAGGTATAAACTGGGACCATCCTGTGCAAACGGGATGACTGGTCATTGTGCATGTGCTGATGGGCCCAGTTATCTCCAGCTCAGGAGTGGAACAGAGACCCCCCCTCCCGAGCCTGGCATCTGATCTGGAGAATGAGGTTGGGCTCCTCATATGGCTCATCTGGAAGTCAAATACAGGTCACCCCTCTTCAGTCACTACCTTGTTTTTTTACCCTCAGGCCTGTCTTTCTAGTTTCCGCCAGAACATGCTTTCAGTTTTCCTTCTGCTGGCAATGGACTGGAGATTTCCAGAACCTGTTTCCTCAGCTTCTTCAGTCTGCCACCTGGGATGAGATATAGGCTCTTCTCCCTTGTCCAGGTCTCAGAGAACTGTCTCCGGACCCTTGCATAGGCCAAGGCCTGTGTTTTTGCCTCTCTGGAGTTCAGAAGGAGTCAGAGGAGTGGACTTTCAAGCTAGAGTCAAACCAATCTCCCTTCCAACCCCTCAGGACGCTAAAAATACCCCCAAAATATTGTTCATTGCTTCTTTACGTAGCTATAAGCAGAGAAGATGCAGTGTGTGCATGTGTGTATATATATATTAATAATAGAATGAAATAATGCATTTGCAGCAACATGGATGGGTCTAGAGACTGTCATACTAAGCGAAGTAAGAAAGAGAAACACATGACTATCACATATTTGGAATCTAAAATATGACACAATAGAGCTTATCTACAAAACATTCACAGATACAGAAAACCAACTTGTGGCTGCCGAGGTGGGGATGGCAGAGGGATGAAGTGAGAGTTTGGGACTAGCAAATGCAAACTGTTACATATAGAATGGATAAATAACAAGATCCTACTATATAACACAGGGAACAACACATTCAATAATCTGTGATAAACCATAATGAAAAAGAGTATGAAAAAGAATATATATGTGTGTATAACAGTCTCTTTGCCATACAGCAGAAATTAATACAACATTGTAAATCACCTAAATTCAATAAAATAAAAAAAATTTTTTAAGTTATATTGTTCACAGCTTTAAAAGATTCAAGGGACATAGTAAATACCCATGCTTTTTGAATAAAATATTGTAGATATTAAAGTCAGGCCTCAAATTTTAGAAGTAACACCAGAAAAAACCTTTATAATAAGACTCAACTGAGTTATTTTTACTGTAATAATAATGACATCTTACTGGGTTCAGATGTATTGTCTAGTACAGGTCCACAGTCCCTATTCTGAAATCTTAGAAAGCTTGGAAAACCAAGGAAGGAAAAAAGTTCCAAATTTGTCACAAGTTTATCTGATAGTAAAACCTGGGTTGAATTGGCGTGAAGCTTATTGTCTCATCTCACTTAGTGTGAATATTCCTATTCTGCTGCAGAAATATTAATATTTGAAGAAGCTTGGAGAAGTTTTGGTTACTTCTCCAAACTTTAAAGGTGGGTATTGTGTAATATATGGTATGTGTACTATAATACCTGTTCACAACACTTCTGACCCAAAAGGTTTCTGATGGGGGATTTTGTCTCTGTAGTGCTGAAATCTAGACCCCATGTGCCCATAGTGCAGAAAGCCAAATTCTGACAGCAAGAGTTTGCAGCAAAGTAAGGGTTAACTGCCAGGCACCAAGTAAGGGAGTGGGAGACAAGCCTCAGACCCATTCCCACTTTTTCTTCAAGTTAGGGATTTTTTTTTTTTTTTTTTTAAGGGCAAGAACAAAGACTGATACTAATTGCCTTGTGACATTACTTAATCATAGTTTTGGGAGTCAGGATGTTCTATTTTGGGAGTCTCAGACCTGGGGGTCCATGGCTCAGGGGTCTCTTAGTTTATCTTGTCCTGGAGAAACAACCTGGGTTTGTATGTTAATGATGAAAACACATTCTAGTGATTTCAGTACATTAACAATGAGTATTGGCAATATATATTTTAGTCATCGGACACGGGTAGGATTAGTGCTCAGTTAGCATAGGATTGAGGTCAGAGGGGACAATAAAGAGAATAAAGATTTGGATAGAGAGATAAACTCAGTAAGGGAACTCAATTTTAGGGAAACTCAGTTCCAGCTAACAAGACTATTTTACCCATTACATGTTTTCAATGAATAATCTCCACAAATTAGGCAAACACAACCTCCAACAAGATTCCTTACAAGTCTGCCTCCTTTTGGATTCTGCTCCTTGTATGGTCTATAGTTTGGGAACTATTTGTATTATTTTCTCACTGACCATTTAGTACCCTAATCCTTTGGAAGAAAACAAACCCACTGAAATAGTAAATGATTAATAAGTAAATAATAATAGTGAATAACATACTCAGCCCAGAGCTTTTGTTCTTCGCTGGTATAGCATGGAAGGAAGAGGGAATATCCTTTATCATCATACGTAAAAGAGAGTGATCACGTGTGTCCCCCGTTTTCACTTTACGCTGAATTCTAGGAACTACATAGATGCCCTCCTGGAGGACAGCATAAACCTTCACACACGATTTCATGCTTTAGAAGTCTCAGACTGGGTGGTCTGTGGCTCAGGGACTGATTTCTTCATGTAAATACTGATATTTGTATGTCTTCATGCAAATACTAATATGTGTACCAGTGTGTATACCAACACACATAACTATGTGATTTGTTAATCCATACTGGATCATATTAAACATACTGTCCTGCAATGTGCATATGCACTTTGACAACTTATCTGGGCACATCTTCCATATCTGTTCATATAAATCTATATCATTTGTTCACATATCTCCATATATTTCAAGGCATGGACTTTTCCTATCCCTATTGGAGGATATTTGGACTGTTTCCAATGTCCACAAATACAGTGATAAAGTGGATAGCATACAGATAAATCTGTGGGATATATTTCTAGAAGCAGAAATGCTGGATCAAAAATAGACACACCTAAAATTCTTATAGATATTCCCAAACGGCCTTCCCCAAAAGTTACACCAATGTGTGTGCCAAGGGAATGTAAATATCTATTTCCCTATATCCTCAGTAACATTAAATATCCACAATCTCTGCCAACTCCATAGGTGTAAAATAACTCACTGCTTCCTTTTATGTTAATTGTTAACCATCCTTTCAAATGTTTGACTATGTTTCCTGTTTAGAATTATCTGTTCATCTCCTTTGCCCATCTTGATACTAGGTTACTTGTCTTGTATATTGATTTGTAATGACTCTGCATATCAGTATGTTACGATCTTTATATAAAACATATTTTATAGAAAATTTCCCTCAACTATTGTCAGTAGGCTTCCTTGGTGGCTCAACCATAAAGAATCCACCTGCAATGCAGGAAACCCAGATTTGATCCCTGGGTTGGAAAGATCCCCTGGAGAAGGGACTGGCTGCCCGCTCCAGTATTCTTGCCTGAAGAATTCCATGGACAGAGGAGCCTGACAGGCCGCAGTCCATGGGGTAGCAAAGAGCTGGACATGACCTAGCAACTAACAATTACTGCCAATATTGACTTTAACAAGCCTGTCATATTTAGGAACTTTTTGTGATAACCCAATGATGTGTATTGTATAAAAGCAGGAAAAAGGCTTAGTTTCAAACTAATTCCAAAGAAAGTTAAAAGTAATCAAGAGAGCGTTTCCTGTTTGTACAAATGTTAACTGTTACTATGTTTAACTCCCCTATCAGTGGCCCAGTTGATTTGGATTTTCGCTATTTCCTTCCAGTTTCCTGAATACTATGTTCACCGCATTCCCAGAAGCCGAGAGGTCCAGCAATCCTGGCTGTCTTCAGTGCTCACCACCTTGTACTCCATGTGGCTCTCTTTCCCCTTGACTTACCGAGTGAAGCCAGATTTGGTACGTATCTGGTGCCAAATACCAGATTTGGTATTTGGAGGGGAGCAAGGGTCACTCTCCTGTGGATGCTTTGCTGGTAATAGGACAAGTTGTTTTCTTAAACAGCTACCATTTATCATTGCGCTAGATACTGTACCAGGCCTTTTACTAACGTGTGCTAAGATTTATCATTTCAATGCACTTTCCTGCAATAGGTGAGGAATTTGTCTTCCCTGTCTGGCTGTAACTTGAACTCTGAATTTGCCTTCTTTAGCTCTCTGTCTCATGGCAGTAAGAACTAACAGAGCACTGTCTTTAACCAGTTTGTGCTCCTGTCCACCTGTGGTTCCTGAGCCGACATCACGTGCTTGCTTGTCAGCTGGAAAAGAGCCAGTTTTTTATTCCTTTTCAGTACTCTTCTTGTTTTGTCAAAACTCTGTTCCCGATACTCTGTACTGGCCTGTTTAGAAAAGAATCTAAAAAAGTGTGGATATATGTATGTTATTTACTTTGCTGAACACTTGCCGCAAACACAACATTGTAAATCAATTATAGCCCAGTAAAAATTTCAAAAATTAGCAATCTAGTAGGCAAATAAAACTCTGTTACCAGAAATGATATGCAATGGGCAGAATGTCATACACTCCCAAGTTTTTATAGGAAAGTAATACAGAAGATAGAAATGCAAAAACTTAATTAGTACACTGTATTAAACCTTGCCTTCCTTATCTACAATGGTCTTAAATTCTCTGTGGATGAAGTTCTGTTACTAAATTCTAAATGCACTTCAGTGTAAAGCAGATCAGCAGATATGTTATCACAATAGTGTAGACAGCTCTTAAATAATACTCTCATTCCTGTTTAACGCAGAATCCATTAATCTGTGTAGCCTTAAAGAAACTCTTGATTAGCTTACCTTATACATGATTTCTGGCACAGTGGATATTATTTTCTTGAATAGTTGGACAAAAATGCACTTAGCTCTGATGATTTTGAAAGACCGCTATCAGTTTGGTCTTTGCCTTTCACCAACTGAATTGCCATTCAAATGCCTCCTTTAGATTAGAATTTTAAAACCGGAATTTTCTATATGAATAATTTAGATTGTTTTTAAAAGCTATAATTTATAAGCAGTGAAATGCACAGATCTTAAGTATGTAATTTGATTGTATCTCTTATCACGGTATAGAACATTTCTATCACCCCACCGGCCCCTCCCCAAGCAACCAATTTCTGGTGATTTCTGTCACCATAGATTAATTTTGCTTATATTTATTTTAAAATTGTTGGCAAAGTAAATTTATCTCACAGTCTCCAACTGCATTTTTAGTGTGTAAAATTCAGATGAAAGATCATTAGTGCTCTTAAGGATCTTCCCTGATGACTCAGTGGTAAAGAACCACCTACCAACGCAGGAGACACAAGTTTGATCCTTGGGTCAGGAAAATCCTCTGGAGGAGGAAATGGAAACCCACTCCGGTATTTTTGCCTGGAGAACTCCATGGACAGAGGAGCCTGGTGGACTATAGTACATGGGGCCATAAAAGAGTTGGACATGACTGAGCAACTGAGTACACATGTGTGTACTGCTCTTAAAGATTTAATTATTCCTGAAACTTAAGAGATAAAATGGAAGGAAGAAAAATGGTCTTCACATTTGAAGCTGGAAGTTTTGAGTTTACATTTGCTGAGTCACTGGGGGTATGGCCACTGTCACAGGCAGCAGCCAGGTTCGAGTGTGGTGACTTGAGGACGCTAAGGTGTGAAAGTGAGAAGGAGGCAATGACGTGACGGCTGAGGTCTGCTGTGGACGTGGAGGACCCTGCTGTCTGCCTGGCCTGAGTGTTTGATACCCTTGTAGTGGGAAGAGTAGCCGATGGGGCATTAAGACACTGGGTTGCAGGCTCATTTTGGCTTTTATTTGATTTTAGATCCCTTCTGGGCATCATTCTCTACTTTAAAACAAAAGGATTGAACTAGATGTCCTCTCAGTTTCCTTCAAACTTAGTCTAAAATTTTATGAGTGCCATAAATTTGCCTATAAAGAGTGGAAGGAAAAAAAAAAACTATTATGTTTCTAAAGCAGTAAGAGGGGGGAAAGGAGGGAATGTGAGGTACTTCTTTCCATTTTAAACTGAGTTTTCAAAATTATTTCGAACCTGAACATTGTCCAGTCTGCTGTTCTGGTATGGTTGGCATCACAAAATGAACTCCCACTTAGTGAAAGTCCCTTTTACACACATACCAAGTTAATGAGTAAAAGGCCCTTTTAACTACTTCAAAAGCAGAACTATAACATGCAGCTCTCTCCTGTATTCATCCTTGACTTTTTTTAAAAAAATGATAAATGGCACTAATTCTTTTGTATATTTTTGCCCTTTTAAACTGAAATATAGTAAATTTATAGTGTTGTGTTAGTTTCAGGTATTACAGAAGAGTGATTCAGTTGTGAGTGTGTGTATATGTATATATGTTCTTTTTCAGATTCTTTTTCATTATAGGTTATTGCCAGATATTGATTATAGTTCCCTGTGCTGCACAGTAGGACCTTGTTCTTTATCTCTTTTATGTATAGTAGTTTGTATCTGTTAACCTCAAACTAATTTGTCCCTCCACCTTCTTCCCCTTTGGTAACCAAAAGATTGTTTTCTATGTCTGTGAGTCTGTTTCTGTTTTGTAAATAAGTTCATTTGTATCGTTTTTTTGTTGTTGTTCGTTTTTGGTTTCCACAAATAAGCGATAACATATGGTATTGTCTTTCTCTGACTTATTTCACTTAGTACGGTAATCGTTCCATTCGTGATGCTGCAAATGGCGTTGTTTCATTCTCTTTTATGCCGAGCAATATTTCATCGTATATGTATGCTACATTCTTATCCATTCATCTGTTGTGCATGCCTACATTGCTTCCATGTCTTGGATATTATACATAGTGCTGCTGTGAACATGTATCTTTTGAAATTAACATTTTTATCTCTCCTGGATCTGTGCTCAAGAGTGGGATTGCTAGATCATATGGCAACTCTGTTGTTAATTTTTTAAGGAATGTCCATACTGTTTTCCTCAGTGACTGCATCAATTTACATTCCCACCAACCGTGCAGGAGGGTTCCCTTTTCTCCTTGCCCTCAGCACTTATTATTTCTAGACTTTTTGGTGATGGCCATTCCGACTCGTGTGAGTTGTGATTTTCACTTCCCTAACAGTTAATAACGATGAGCATCTTTTCATGTACTGTTGTCCATCTGTACGTCTTCCTTGGAGAATTGTCTCTAGATCTTTTGCCCATTTTTTGATTGGGTTGTTTGGTTTTTTGTTATTAAGTTGTATGAGCTATTTGTATATTTTTGAAATTAAGCTCTTGTTGTTTGCTTCATTTTCAAATATTTTCTCCCCGTCTGTAGATTGCCTTTTTGTTCTGTCGAGGGTTTCCTTTCCTGTATGAAAGCTTCTAAGTTCGATTAGGTCCTATTTGTTTATTTTTGCTTTTATTTCTATTGTCTTGGGAATATAATCTGACAGTTTATGTCAGGGAATGGTTTGCCTATGTTATTTTGTAGTTTTATGGTATCATGTCTTACATTTAGGTCTTTAAGCCATTTTTAGTTTCTTTTTGTGTGTAGTATAAGGATGTATTCTAACTTCATTGATTTACACATGACTATCCAGCTTTCCCAGTACCACTTGCTGAAGAAACTGCCTTTTCTCCATTCTATATNTTTTGTAGTTTTATGGTATCATGTCTTACATTTAGGTCTTTAAGCCATTTTTAGTTTCTTTTTGTGTGTAGTATAAGGATGTATTCTAACTTCATTGATTTACACATGACTATCCAGCTTTCCCAGTACCACTTGCTGAAGAAACTGCCTTTTCTCCATTCTATATTCTTGCCTCCTTTGTCAAAAATTAATTGACCGCAAGTGCCTGGGTTTATTTCTGGGCACTCTGTTCTGTTCCATTGATCCATATGTCTGCTTTTGTGCATTCTTATGACTTTGATCAAAGTTTCTTTTTTGCTTCTGTTAGAAAAGAAAACCCCACTTTTAGAAACAATAGTAATATCAGACCTTAAATTACCTGAGTTGTCTGATCAACAAGGTGATTTTCTGCTTCACCTCAGTTGTATGCACCTGAGCCAGTAAGTTGACTCTCCATTCAACTGTCTCTGTTCCTCACTTTGTCATCTGTAAAACAGAAATAAAGCCACTTTCCTTGTTTCAGAGTGAATGGTGAATAATAGAACATTTCAGTGTTTTTTAAATGGAAATTCCATCTGGTATATAATAGCTAACATTTATTGACCACACTTACATGTGCCAGGCTTGGTCCTTAGTACTTGCGTTCATGCTGTATGAGGGGGATAGTACTGTTATGCACATTTAATGGAGGAGGAAACTCAGGTTCTGTGAGACAGGAAGTTACTTGCCCAGAGTATGCAAAACCAGGAAATAACAGAGCTAGGTCTAGAATCCAGGTCTTTCTGATTCCACAGCCCAAAGCCTTAACTACTGGACTGTATGCCCCATTCTGGCTCACATGGAAGGTGTATTAATTCATGGAAGCCAATTAGAAGTCAATTAATAAATTACTTTTAAAATAAATTATGTTAAATATCAGTCCTCTAATTGAGTATGTAAATTTAAATATACCCCAACAGCTCAAGTTAAGTACTTTCTTTCCTCAGTTCAGTTCAGTTCAGTCACTCAGTCGTGTCCGACTCTCTGCGACCCCATGAATCGCAGCACACCANAGGATGTTCTATAATTGTCCATTAGGTCCTTTTGATGGATGATGCTATTGAGCTCTTCTATATTTTTGCTGATTTTCCATCTAATAGGTCTACATATAACTGTGAAAGACATGGACCATTTCTGAGTCATTCTAAAGCTATGTCTAAATGGTCTCCTTGGTCTTAGCTCTTCATAATCCATTCAGTGGCCTGTTCCCCCTATTGTAATGTACACATTGATCCTGCAGTAATATGAATTTTAAGTAGACCTTATAGTTCACTGTTTTGTCTCTCAAAACTCATGTATTTCTTCACTATTGTGTTTTTTTAGTTTCTCCTAAAAGTGGGGGTCTTTGAATCCTTTTTTCAGTAAGTTGGCTGATCTCATACTCTCTTGAAAACATACTTCTACGGAAAAATTTGTTTGTTTCAAGGTGAAAAAGAGAACATTGAATTTGTGAGTTACTGATCATTAAACTAAAGAGGACTGCTTATGTTGAGGGAGAGAGAGCTGTAAAGTTCTTGAGAATAAAGGCCATGTATTTTTGTTTCCCATGGTCCCTGCTTAGAAAAGTGTCTTCCACATATTTGTGAAATGACTTAAAAATAAATGAATGAATACTGGATGATGTGAGTCATCACAAAAACAAAGATGCCTGGTCCCTAAACTGGTGTTCTTCTCAGGCTTTATTAAAGAGTCTGATAAACCAGAAGGGTTTCCCAGGTCTGCAAGCGTTTGATTACTGGCTTCCTTCCAACCTGGCTGTTGTTAAATGAAATACTCAGAGAAAGAGCTCTGCATGTTAAAATGAAACCTAATTTAATTTTTAATCAAGTAAAAAATAAATATCAGATTCTACATGTATAACAAGTTGGAAAGAAATGGACCATTTCAGCCTAATACACTGCCTCTTTGCCTGAAGCTGAAGCTGATTTAATTCACCATGACAAATGTAGATGTATTATTACATGTACACTCATGCTTTGTATGAAAGAAATCCATTATTTTACTTGGTCTTTTTTTTCCATGTTCTATATCCAGTTTGAGCTGTGAAATGTCTAAGTTCATAGCAATAGCAAGTTGATGACATGGATAATGGGTTATTGTCCATAAATGGAATACTATGATTTTTTTTTTTTAATGAAGTATTTTCAGTGGTAAACCACAAACTGGGTGGTACTGGGATTACCACTTGTTTGCATAGTATATAAAAATTTTATTGGCCTATTGATTGACATGTGTTTCAGACATTAGGAAGAGTCAGTTAATTTCTTGTTGATATGCCAGAACCTTTACAGGAACTTTGTTTTTCCCCTTAATTTGTGTTGGTTTGATTCTTTGTATAATGACCTTCGTCTGGTATTATGTTTTTCAGTGATCAGAACCTTTATAGCATGTTCAAAGGAAACTAAGCTAGACAAAGAAAAGGTCAGCTGGCCCAAGATGCCTATCTGTAATTAGAGTTAAGTGAGAATATGATTTTTCGAGCCAAGTCAAATAAGAAGCAATCAGCTCGCAGTCGTCTGTTGCTTCTTGTTTTCCAAGATTAATGAAATCATACTTGGAGCCATTTGTTTAAGTTTGTTCAGTTCCTGTTCCTCTGTTGACCAATCCTCTGTAGCATGTTAAAATAATACCAGTGTTACTTTTTCCCAATTTCCATTTCCCCTCCATACACGTACTGTAAATCTAGCGACTTTCATAGAGATACAGCTGATGTTGTATGTGCATTTAGCAAGTCTGATAAAGATCAGAGCCCACTGTGAGGAGTGACTTTATGTGAACATTCTCCCACATGTCTGGTTTCCTAGGCCTGACGAACTGCTTTTCCCAGCTGCGTGTGACATTACGAGTTGTGCCTCTGACACCTGGCTAGGTGACAACCTGTAGCTGCTTCCACCCACAGTTGAGGTGTTTGATTTAAATGTTATGATTTCTGGTTCACATTTTGAGTGCCCTTAAAATCTGGGTCAAAATTATGCTGTGTATTATCAGTTAGAGATTGCTTTGGATTTTTTTTCTCCACTTTGGGGGATTCTCCAAAGCTTAAAAATGATTTTTCTTTTCTTTTCTGAGTTGATCCTTTTTCTACTTGGTAAACATGATGTTTTTCCTCTCTGCAGAAGCCAGTGTGGCTTTGCCTACCATTTTCTCTCGTTTCACTTTGCCTGCATCACTCTTTTGAGTTGTCGCTGTTTCAGATCATTACAGGCACAGATGAGATCTGGGTCTGGTGGGGCCTCTTGCTCTTGAGATGAAAGTTAGCCTCTTTTCATAAGGATAACAACATGGCTAGAGTGAAAACCGAAACAAAAGTTGAAGAAAGCGAAATTCATTTGTGAAAGGGTTAGGGAAGCGTGATGGGAACAAAGCTGTTTTCCAAGAAAGGATTGATATGTAATCAGAGGCAGTGACCTCAGAGAGACCTGGCCTTGTGCAGAAAGGTGGTGGAAGGCACCAGTAGCTAAGTGAAAACAGAGTGGGATCAGGAGAAAGGAAATCTTTGAAATGATCTTCAGTTTTAATAATGATTCCTGAGAACCGCCAGTTTCAGAACCTTACAGTGCCTATTTGAAAGTTTCACGTGAATCAGTATAGCTCTATATTTATAGTATCTGAAAATCACTAAGGTGCCATTTTTGTCTAGGATTTTTAAAAATTCCCTTTGGTCTGAACTAAAAAGAAAAAAAAGGAGCACAATCAGAACACAAATAGGTGTGAAATAGGTGAGCTTAGGAAGGGCTGCTACAGTCCAAGTCAAGTGCAGTCATTAACGATTCGGAGCTGTCTGGAACTCAAGTTGGTTTACAAGTAGCTTGGGGAGTATTTTAAATTTGAATGCAGACTGTGAACTCCCTGAGGAAAGGTAAGATGTATTACTCATCTTGGCAATCCTAGCACCTCTTAAAGTGCTCTGGGGCATGTAGAAGTTCAATAAATATTGAAGGAAAGAAGTTGGGTAGGAGGACTATAGGAAGGAAAGAGTCAGAGAAGCTATTAAAACTTTGTGATGACTGCTGAGAGCTTTTAAGGGGGTGGAAAAAATAGAATAGGGGAAAAAACATTGTGTAACTGCTCCTTGGCTAACCTTTGCACCCACTGAACTGATCCCTGGAATTCATCTAAGGATTTTCTTGGTGGCACGTTTCTGAAGCATTAAATATTGTCTTTGTTGGAGCAATCACTTGGCTATCCCAAGAATCTAATTCACACACTTTCTATAAAAATGAAAGAATTGATAATAAAAAAAAAAAGAGGAAATGGCAAACATTTCTCATTCACCTTAAGCAGAATACAGTTGCTTTACTATACTTTTCTTTCTATTGAGATAAAATTTACATAACATAAAATGAACCATTTTAAAATGTACAATTCAGTAGCATTTAGTACATAGACAGTATTAAGTAGCACCTCTATTAGGTTCCAAAACATTTTCATCAAGAGTTGCTTTATTTTAATGCCTGAGTATCATGAAACCACTTAGGGTGTTTTACTTTTTTTTTTTTTTTTAAAGATTGAAACTTAGTGTTTTCCAGCAGCCTCTGGAGACTAAATGCTATCTTTGTCATAGTCTGTCTTTGAAATTTCTCATTTCCCTCCCCCCGAATCATTGGGTAAAACTTACATTTTTAGGCTGACTTTTCCTCTTTGGAAGTTTGCTTTTCAGTGGTTTCTTTTTCTCCTGGCCTCCTGGTATAATTCTTATGTTTTGTAGCATGAATACAGCAAAGCCTCCTGGTCGTGGATTTCTCTTTCTAGTGTTAGAAAAATCAGCTGTGGAAAGCTTATCACTTCTCTACATGGAGCATGACATTTGAGATTCCACTTATACCAGGAGATGTAAGCCAAGTACCTTACCTTCCAAGGGTCCTTGCTTGCTACAGGATGAAAAGGGCAAACTCTGATTTTCTCTAAGACACATGAACAAATAATTATAAAAATATTCTTCCAAAGGACCTTATAATCAGGGATGAGGAAACTTATGACTACCCTAGATTTACTGAGAAAAATGAATAAAATCCTAAAAATTTCAAACACTGCTGTGGCTTACAGAATAAGATATTTTAGCATTATTGGTTAGAGTAGTGGAAAGGGCCCAATTAGGTTAGAGAGCTTGAGAGCTCTCTTAAAAATAGCAAGACATTCCCTGCTGATAAGACCTCTAAATTATAGAAAGAACATATCGTGACTGATCATTCTTTTTTAGAAATGTGAATAGCAGATTTATAAGTTTCATATGGTTATGATGTCAAAATTTTCCATATTCTGCCGTAAAGAATGAAATCTGCAGAGGGATCATCTATAAAATTGCAAAGGGCAGCAAATTCCGTTTGTGAGCAGAATACTGTTTTGCATTCTTGGTTCTCCTGAAGTCACACTCAAGCCATATATGCAAATCTTTGACAAAGCAACTTTTAAAAAATGTTTATAGTTGACAGTTCGTGAAAACACGTTTGTGGTTATGGGCTAAATACTTACTTTTCTCTAAAGACAGGTGTCTCATGCTCAAATCAGTTGTGTCCACATCTCAAAAGCTCCAGATGCTATATTTCAAAAGATTTGCTTATACAATACAGTATTTTATAGATAAGTCTTGTTAGTGAAGTCAGTGTCCAGGGCTCAGGGGACTTTGTTGCTGTTTTATTATTCCTAAGCCAGTTTCCTGTTTCAGCTTTTCAAGGAGCCATGATTCATCTCTGTGAAGTCACACAAGGAGAAAAAAAAAAACCCTCACTGCTCAGTAGGCACAGAGAACAGAATTGGGGTGGGTGTGGGTGGAGATGTGTATTTCCCTCCTCTCTAGGAGAACTGGGTGAGACTTGTGCAGGGCAGACTTGCAGTCTTCAGGTCACAGAAGAGTTCATTTTTGTGCTATAGCTTTCATCAAGAATTTGTTCTGAATATTTGCTTTACATTTTTTCTTCCACATTATTGTTTTTTCTGGCTTGCACCCATTACACCTTGGTTTTGGTACAGGAGGAAATATGCCACACTGGGAATCAGGAGGCTTGGAGGTTTACTCTCAGCCTTGTGAATAATTAGGCATGTGACTCGAAGCTAATCAGTTAGCCTGTCTGAGCTTAGCCTCTCTTCCGGATCAAATGGGAATAATAAGAAGTAGACAGAGCACAGATGTCAGATCCACTTGCTTTTGAACAGGCCACTCCCTCTGCCAGGAATGTGATGGATTCCCTGCCACTTAACACCACTAACTCCTGCTCTGTTCACCTCCTGTCTGAATGACTGATGGCTCCTTGAAGCTCCTGCACCTTGCAGTATCTTAGATATAGTGGATGCCCCAAACATGTTTTTTTTAATTGTGATGACTTACTTCTGAGAACATTTCTGTGGTTCCTCATAGTTTATTTGCAGAACACCTATCACCTATACACACACACTCGAACGCTTGGCTACCCTTCTACTGCCCTGCCCTGTAGAGCGGCCTTCCCTCTTCTATCTCTTTTTATACCTTGGCCGTTCTTTCTCTGTCTTCTGCTTTCTCACTCACACCTCTGACCTCCCATTGGGATTCATGTTGAAAGCCCTGTAGTTTTGCCCATTAACCTTTACTTTTCTACAGCTGTCTTGATCACCTTCTACTGCAGGAATCCTTCTTCCCTTAGCTCTCTTGGGAGATAGAATTTAATTTTAATTTTCCACAGTTCTCCCAGTCTTTTGTGCTAGGTGAGTGTCCCTAGCACACTCACCTTTGTTTTAAGGGCTCGTTTCCCCTTGACTATAGGAAGCAGATAGGTACTGACAAAAATTGTAAGCATTATTAGAGTTAGACATGTAAGAGCTTATCCTTTAGTGATAGACTTTATCCAAATAAAACGGCAAAGGTCTTTCTCAATGCCTTTTCTTTGCCTACTTCAACGAGGGCCCCCCTTTTTTTTTCAATGTTTAAGACTAGGTCTCCTGCATTTCTTTTTTATCAGCTAATTCTGAAGCAAACTGATCAGCATTGGATCGTATGCAGATAAAAACGTGTTTTGTCTGGTTCACGCAGCTAGTTGGCATTCTGTACCACATGGTGGGTTCAGGTGTTTTGTGTTGCACAAAAACCCATATTTCTGAGTCTGTTTGAGGGATTGGAAGAGCAGGTGACTGCAGGGAGGCATCAGCCAGAGCTGCGTAGTGACTGTCCTGTCTGGGCCGCATACTCTCTTACCTCTGGTTGTCTCATTTATGCAGGCTCCCTGAGCAGGTTGTGCTTGTGTTCAGCCTTCATATCTTTCTTGGCAACCAGAGTGGGTGGTGGCAGCTCAACACAGTGGTTTGTAGGCCTCATACACTCAGGGGACTAAATGCAGGCCATGCAAGTGAGAGCAGTGGGCTCGGTGTACTCGGTAGCAAGACAGACCTGCTATCCCTGAACCCTTACTCCTTAAAACCCCAGAGCTGCCACTGCTTTTGTGACAGAACTGATTATTTATAGCCTGGTGGGTTTCTGTATACAGAAATCAACATGTGTCCTCATATTCCTCCTCCTCTTTTAATTAGAACATTCATATTAAGTCATTCCCCGGTGGGGAATCTACTTGTACACTTTGACTCATAAATGTTCACAGATGATACCTTAGCAATTGTTTAATCCTACATCTTCTTTTTAAAGTTTCAATTATAAAGCACAAAAGGGGGCTTGCCTTGTATTGTCTTAGAACTAATAGCAAAGCATGGTTGACAAACCCCATTCTTCTCACTCCCACCTCCAGGCTCAACTCTAGACCACACTAGAAATGAAACATGGATTTCCCTCCTCTCTAAGGGCATCCCTGGTGGCTCAGATGGTAAGGAATCTGGCTGCAGTGCAGGAGATCTGATTCAACCTGAGTTGGAAAGATCCCCTGGAGAAGGGAATGGCTACCCACTCCAGTATTCTTGCCTGGAGAATCCCATGGACAGAGGAGCCTGGTGGGCTATAGTCCACAGGGTCCCAAAGAGTCAGACATGACTGAGCAACTAATACTTACTTAGGGCATCCAAGTGTATATTCTCTACATGAAACAGAGAAAATGGACTTTGGGTAGCAGGTATACTAAGGTTCAGGATCTAGGTCTGCCATTCTAGGATATGGGCAAGCTTAAGTGAGCTGTTTGATATCCATAAACTTCCTTTTCCTCTGTAGAACAGAGACTATGATACATACTTCTTAGTCTTATGTGGATATAACTAGTGTATCCATAAGGAGCCTCCATGGTATATTCCTAGGTCCTCTTCACCTCTTTTTTTAATGAGTATTCTACCCAAAGCAATCTACAGATTCAGTGCAATCCCTCTCAAGCTACCAGCGGTATTTTTCACAGAANTGAAGTGATGGGACTGGATGCCATGATCTTCGTTTTCTGAATGTTGAGTTTTAAGCCAACTTTTTCACTCTCCTTTTTCATTTTCATCAAGAGGCTTGGCTTTTTAGTTCCTCTTCACTTTCTGCCATAAGGGTGGTGTCATCTGCGTATCTGAGGTTATTGATATTTCAGAGCAAGCTTTACTGATTATAATCTGAATCTCTATCCTTTGAATTTGTTATTTGAATTGTTATTTTATTCCCGAATTTGTTATTTTATAAACTTATTATTTACAAATAAAAATTACTTGTAAATAAATTTATGAAAAATTGTAATTTATTTGTAAATTAATTATAAATAAGTAAATTATTTACACTGGTGTTGTTATTTTACATTAAATAACTGCTGTGAGCTGAGACCTGAGCTGGCCACCATGAAAGGTGGAGGTGAGCATGAGATGCGGGTGGCATTCATGCTCAGAAGAGTCTTGGAGACAGGCCCTGCCCCAAGTCCTGGGTTAATAAGATCCTATGGACTGAGAACTGAACTGACCTGCCTCCGGGTTTAAAACAGAAACACCAGGGTGATTATTTGGAGGTGTTTTAAATCCCAGACCCTCTTTTGGAGGTGAGAGCTGATTAATGAGCCATTATCCCATCATTCACAAACTACGTAGTGAAGAATAGGCATAAGGCTTCAGAATGTCTGACAGAATAGTTCCAGAAGGCAGGAGCAGCAAATGTACTTCAAAGAACCCAGAACAAATAGCCCTTTGGGTCAGTTTTTAAATCAATAACAGGTCGGGCGCTACAAGAGGAAGCCTGTTTCCCAGCCAGTGAACAATGCTAAAAGCCTCAGCTCCCACAGTCTCTGGGGAGTAATTAGAACTTGTTCAGTAATCAGCCAATTTGGATTTCTGAGAATGATTCTAAATATAAAATGATAAAAAGTTGAATAAACTAAACTATTGCTTCACCATTTAATTTCATAATTCAATTAGAGAATCATAAAGTTAGAGATGCTGGAGGGTTTTGGGGGGTTTTTTTGTTTTTTTAAGGAAAAGTGATTTAAAGGCAATGCTATTTAAAAAAATAATAACTCAAGGCTAAAAATATATGCTGAAGCATTTTATCTCATTGGGGACCTGAAAACAGTAAAATATCCAAGTTGGAGTCTAGTCTTCATTAGACCGATAAGTTAGTTTGTAAACTTTGAAATAACTGTTTGATTTCTTTTGTCTATAAAGTCAGTACAGATTAGGTGGATTGTTTGTTTTAACTGTTGGCAAAACACTGTGAACAGCCAGGTTCTGGTTGCTGTATTTTTATTATAAAGCACAGGAAACTTCCATTAGAAGCAGTAGAGTGTTAGGATAAATTGTAAATAAGCAGTAGCTTTTGGTCAAGTTCAAATACAGCCTGTTACTTATCCTGCACTGGAAAAATGAGGCAATTTTTCAATTTCTATGATTACATATATATATATGGCAACTCTAATATTTTTGATGAGAGGGAAAGATTCTTCTGGATTGTTTTTTTGTTGTTTAATCAGTGGCACAAACCCATAAGAGCTGAACAACATCTTACCAAGTTATACTTTTCCCTGTGATATCACTTTTGATCTTTGAGGTTCCTTCCAGCTTTAAGAGTCTTTAATTCTCTGATTCTAATGGGATATTCTAGGGAATTCCACCAAAGCAGGACTGCCTGGAACAGGCCCTGTTGGCCCTGGAGTATAGATGTTCTCCAGGGGAAACCCAATGTATGATGATGTAAGTGTGACTGACCTGCAGAAGACTGCCTGATTAGAGGTACCTCAGAACCTCACCTCATGCTGCCAGCGTAGCCTTGGTGACCAGCAAATGTAGCATTTGTATTTCTTAGTAACAAATATGGAGAATTCATTATTACTTAATGAGCAGCAGAATCTTACTGGGCTGTACTATAATAACTTCATAGCTTTCTCTAATAAGACAAAACAACTGGAAAATAGTTCTGTAAGTTTAGTTCCAACTTCACTTCTCACTGAGTTGGAATCTCTAAACTAGAGAATGTGGATTACCATGACATTCACCAAAAGATCCAAACCACGTTTACATGGAAGTCCATATGATGAAATTATTGAAATTCACTTTTTATCACGTTTACTCATTAAAAGACAAGACTAAAACAATTATCAGATTTACTTTTTGAATTTCAATAACAAGGAATAATAGAGTGCTAATCCTGGTTTACATGAAAGGATTGGATTGGCCAAAAAGTTTGTTCAAGTTTTTCCTGCAATATCTTATAGAAAAACCCAAACATACTCTCTGGCCAACCCAGTAATTGGAATCTTTAGGTTTCTAGGCTAATTTAGATTCCACCCCACTCATTCTTTTCTGAGATGGCTTTATGATCCTAGTGTAGCCAGAGGAGCACACAGTATTCTAAGTATATGATAAGAACAATTCCCCTGATGGTATTCAGTTTCTTTGTTTACGTAAAGAAGAATGTGCTTGTTTATATTTCTGCTAGGTCCTGTTGGAATTTTCTCTTCCAATTTCATAGAACTTTTCACTAAGTATGGGATGATATGCTGATATCATTTTCACTTCCAGTCAGTAAGAACTTTCTTTTCTTTGCAGATCTTAGGAATGGTGAAAAGAACTAACTCATTTCTTGTGGTATTTTCTAAATCCATACTAAACAAATGAGTAGTCACGTGGCTGATAGAAGTAACAGTATACAGTAACTTGTTGTTTCTTTCTCTCTCTTTTTAAAGTAGGTTTTATTCTTTAGAGCCATTTTAGATTTACAGCAAAATTTAGCAGAAGGTACAGAGGGTCCCCATGTACCCTCTGCCCCTCAGAGGCATCACATCCCCGTTAGCAGTATCCCTCACCAGAATGCTACGCTGATGATATTTGATGAACCTGTGTTGATACATCAGTATCATCCAAAGCCCAGATATTTACATTATTATTCACTCTTGGTGTAACACATTCAATAGATTTTGAGAAATATATAATGACCGGTATCAGTGGTAAATAATCTGCCTGCCAATGCAGGAAACACAAGTTCAGGATTTTCCCTGGGTCAGGAAGATCCTCTGGAGAAGGAAATGGCAACCCACTCCACTATTCTTGCCCAGAGAATCCTATGGACAGAGAGCCTGGTGGGCTACAGTTCATGAGGTCACAAAAAGTTGGAAATGACTTAGCAAGTGAATAACAACAACAGTGGGTATGTACTGGTATCTTGTTTTAATTTGCATTTTTCTAATAATGTATGATGTGGGGCATTTTTCACATGCTTATTTGCTATTGGTGAAGTGTTGGTAAAGACCTGGCCCATTTCTTGGCCGATCTGTCCGTTTTCGCAGTTTTGAGCTTTAAAAGTTCTTTGTATATTTGGATAATAGTCCTTTGTCTTGTGTGTCTTCTGCAAACATTTTCTCCCCATCTGTGACTTGTCTTCATTTTCTTGATAAGGTCTTTTAAAGAATAGATTTTTTATTTTAACTAAGTCCAAATTATCAATTATTTCTTCTGTGGATTGTGCCTTTGGTATTAATCTAAAAAGTCATCACCAAACCCACAGTCATCTATTAATAGATTTTCTGTGTTATCTTCTAGGAGTTTCATAGGTTTGCATGTTATGTTTAGGTCTGTGATCTACTTTGAATTACTTTTTGTGAAGGGTATGAGGTCTGTGTGAGAAAGACTGTGTCTGTTTTTCCTTTGGGGCATGTGGATGTCCAGCTGTCTTAACACCATTTGTTGAAAAGGCTCTCTCTCTTCCATTGTGATGCCTTCACTCTGTATAGTCAACTGTCAGTTGACTATATTTATGTGGTTCTCTTTCTGGCTTTCTGTTACGCTCTTTTGTTATACTTGTCTGTTCTTTCACCAATATCTCACTGTCTTGATATTGTAGCTCTACGGTAAAACAAAGTCAGCACTCACTTACTGAACTCAGGTAGCGTCGGTCGTCCAGCTTTGCTCTTCAATATTATGTTGTCTGCTCTGTGTCTTTTGCCTCTCCATGTAAATATTAAAGGTGGCACTAGTGGTAAAGAACCTACCTGCCAGTGCAGGAGACATCNTCTACGGTAAAACAAAGTCAGCACTCACTTACTGAACTCAGGTAGCGTCGGTCGTCCAGCTTTGCTCTTCAATATTATGTTGTCTGCTCTGTGTCTTTTGCCTCTCCATGTAAATATTAAAGGTGGCACTAGTGGTAAAGAACCTACCTGCCAGTGCAGGAGACATCAGAGACATGGGTTCGATCCCTGGGTTGGGAAGATCCCCTGGAGGAGGGCATGGCAACCCACTCCAGTATTCTCGCCTTAAGAATCCCATGGACAGAAGAGCCTGGCGGGCTGCGGGCCTTAGGGTCACAAAGAGTCAGACATGATTGAAGCGACTTAGCACACATAAATATTAAAACAGTTCGTTGACATCCACAAAATAATTTGCTGAGATTTTGAGTGGGATTGTATTGAATCTATAGGTCAAATTGGGAAGAATTGAAATCTTGGCAGTACGGAGTCTTCCTGTCCATGAACATGGAATATATATTTCATTCTTCCTTGATTTTGCTTTTCAGAGTTTCGTAGTTTTCCTCATATAGAGGTTATACATATTTTGTTAGATTTATATCTAAGTGCTTCATGGTTTGGGGTGCTAATATGAATGGTTATATGTTTTTAATTGAAAATTTCAATTGTTCAGTAGAAAAGTGATTGACTTTTGTATATTAACCTTACATCCTATAACCTTGCTATTATCACTTACTACTTCCAGGAATGTTTTGTTCATTTCTTTCAGATCATGCCATCTACAAACAAAGACATTTTTATTTCTTCCTTCCCAATTAGTACACCTTTTATTTCCTTTTCTTATCTCGTTCACATTAGCTAGGATGTATAGTATAACATTGAAAGGGAGTGATGAAAGTGGGCATCCCTTCCTTGTTCTGAGATTAGTGGAAAAACTCCTGGTTTCTCACCAATAACTAGGATGTTAGCTATAGGCTTTTCATAAATTTTTTTTTATCAAATTGAGGAAATTTCCCTCTATCCCTAGTTTATAAGAGTTTTTCCTAAATCATGAATTGATTTGGATTTTATCAAATACTTTTTTCTCCATCTATTAATATGATAATGTGATTTTTCTTCTCTATCCTGTTGCTGTGATAGATTACATGAATTGATTTTCAAATGTTGAACCTGGCTTGCATACATGGAATAAATCCCACTTGATTGTAGTGTATAATTATTTTCAAACATTCTTGGATTTGATTTGCCAGTATTTTGTTGAGAATTTTTGCATCTGTGTTTGTGAAAGATACTGTTATGAAAGTTAAAGTTGCTCAGTCTTATCCAACTCTTTGTGACACCAAGGAATTCTCCAGGCCAGAATACTGGAGTGGCTACCCTTTCCCTTCTCCAGGGGATCTTCCCAGCCCAGCGATCAAACCCAGGTCTCCCACATCACAGGAGGATTCTTTACCGGCTGAGCCACAAGAGAAGTCCAAGAATACTGGAGTGGGTAGCCTATCCCTTCTCCAGCAGATCTTCCTGACCCAGGAATCGAACCAGGGTCTCCTGCATTGCAGGAGGATTCTTTACCAACTGAGCTATAATTCATCTTTAGTTTTCTTCACATGTCTTTGTCAGTTTTTGGAATCAGGGTAATTCTGGACTCATGGAATGAGTTATGAAGTATTTCCTCCAGTTATATCCTCTGAAAAAGATAGTGTAGAGAATTGATATAATTTCTTTAAAATATAGACTGCTTTTTATTTTGCAGTCATTTTAGGCTTACACAAAAGTTGCAAAAATAGTAGACAATTCATGTGTATCATTCATCCAGCTTTCACTGGTTTTAATATCTTTTAAAACTGTGCTACAGTTACCTAAACCAAAATATTAACACTGGTATAATAATCATTAACAGTTAAATTACAGCCTTCATTCGGATGTTGTCAGTTTTTCCGTCACTGTACTTTTTCTGTTCAAGATCCAATCTGAGATTCCTATCCTAGTTATTTACCAGGTCTTAGTAGTTTCTTCTAATCTGTGACATTTCTCCAGTCTTTCCTTGTCTTTCATGACATTTACACTTTAGAAGCAAACTGGTCAGTTATTTTGCATACAGAGTTTACAGTTGCATGATACACAGTGGGATTCACTGTGTCTTTATCTTTAAATAAAAGTCTGAGTTTTCTAAAGGTTTTATTTCATGTTTGTGAAAATCCTGGTGTTTACATTTTGTTGTTAGTTTAGTTGCTAAGTCATATCCAACTCTTGTAACCCCATGAACTGTAGCCTACCCAACTCCTCTGTTCATGGAATTTTCTAGGAAATACTGGAGAGTGGGTTGCCATTTCCTGCTCCAGGGGATCTTCCTGACCCAGGGATTGAACATTTGTCTACTGCATTGGCAAGCAGATTCTTTACCAGTGAGCCACCAGAGAAGCCCCATTTATATTTTGCTGTGGTTCAGTTGCTCAGTCATGTCCAACTCTTTGCGACCCCATGAACTGCAGCACACCAGCCTTCCCTGTCCTTCCACCATCTCCCAGAGCTTGCTGAAACTCACGTCCATTGGATCGGTGATACCATCCAACCATCTCATCCTCTGTTGTCCCCTTACCCTGCCTTCAGTCTTTCCCAGCATCAGAGTCTTTTCCAGTGAGTCGGCTCTTCACATCAGGTGGCCAAAGTATTGGAGTGTCAGCTTCAGCATCAGTCCTTTCAGTGGATATTCAGGACTGATATCCTTTAGGTTGACTGGTTTGATCTTGCAGTCCAAGGGACTCTCAAGAGTCTTCTCCAACACCGCAGTTCAAAAGCATCAGTTCTTCAGCGCTCAGCCTTCTTTACAGTCCAACTCTCATATCCATTCATGACTACTGGAAAAACCTTTGCCAGGTTGCAGTTATTTGTCATATCTTACCTTCTTGGGGATCTATAGTTATTTGAAAATTCCTCCTTCAGTATAAGGAAATGATGTATCCTCAGTTCTTTTCACTGAAGTAGTCTCTCTGTCTCCAGTAATAATATGTGAATTATCATGTGAGGAATAGCTTTATTAATGCAGAATATAGTTATTAAAGTAATAAATTTTATAAGTTATCTTTAAGAGCCTTATATTGGCTCCTCAAAAAATTAAGCATAGAATTACCATGGGATCCACCAATTTCACTCCTGGTTTTAACCCCAGATGACTCAAATAATTGAGCCACTGATTTATTTGTACACTGTTGCCCCTAGCACACTGCTGCTGCTGCTGCTGCTGCTGCTAAGTCGCTTCAGTCGTGTCCGACTCTGTGCAGCCCCATAGACGGCAGCCCAGCAGGCTCCCCCGTCCCTGGGATTCTCCAGGCAAGAACACTGGAGTGGGTTGCCATTTCCTTCTCCAATGCATGAAAGTGAAAAGTGAAAATGAAGTTGCTCAGTTGTGTCCAACTCCCAGCGACCCCATGGACTGCAGCCCACCAGGCTCCTCTACCCATGGGATTTTCCAGGCAAGGGTTCTGGAGTGGGGTGCCATTGCCTTCTCCGCCAATACACACTAGCCACAGTCAAAAGAGGAAAACAACACAAGTGTCCTTCAAGAGATGAATGCGTAACACCATGTGGTATATGGAATAGCATTATTCAGCCATAAAAAGGAATAAAATTCTGATATATGCTATAACATCTATTTGAAAACATTATGCTAAGTGAAATAAACCCGACCCCAAAAAAGACATATTTTTTCATCCTAGTTATATGAGGTACCTAGCTGATAGAGAGTAGAATAGAGATTACCAGGGGCTCGGAGGAGGTGATATGAGGAGTTATTATTTATTGGGTACAGAGTTTCTGTTTGGTATGATATAGAAGTTCTAGAGACAGTAAATGGTGAGGTTGTACAACAATACTTAAAAGTGGTTTAAGGGTAAATTTTATGTTATGTGTAGTTTTTAATTTTTTTAATTTAATTTTGGCTACAGTGGGTCTTGTTGATGCACACGGGCTCTCTCTAGTTGCAGCAAGTGGAGGCTCCTTCTATTGTGGTGCACGGGCTTCTCATTGCAGTGGCTTCTCTTGTTGTGGAACACAGGCTCAAGGGTGCGAGGGCTACAGTAGTTGCGGTGTGTTGCCTCAGGAGTTGTGGTGCTTGGGTTTAGGTTTCCAGGGTCATGTAGAGTCTTCCCAGACCAGTGATTGAACCCACCTCCCCTGCATTGGCAGGCAGATTCTTAAGTACTGGACCACAGGAAGTCCTATGTTATGTTTATTTTACCACAGTTTTTAAAACGTCTTATTCAACTATCCCTTTCCTTCCCATCCCCCCCCCCCTTAGTGGGTCATTTTAATCCAGTATGTAATTTTTTTCNGTGACCCCATGGATTGTAGCCTGCCAAGCTCCTCTGTCCATGGGATTCTCCAGGCAAGAGTACTGGAGTGAGATGTGTATAAGAGACAGGTCTTATTCAACTATCCCTTTCCTTCCCATCCCCCCCCCCCTTAGTGGGTCATTTTAATCCAGTATGTAATTTTTTTCTATATTTCACAGGTTAATAACACTGTCTTCCCACTGCACACTTATTGGGTCATTTTAGTCCAGTATGCATTTTTGCTATGTTTCACAGGTTATTTTTTTCTGAAAAACCTTAAATAGTATCATCATGGTAAAGCTGACTTTATAAAAGCTGTATTTCTTCCATCATTATAAGTTTGAAAAAGTTTCACCCCAAATTTATTTCAAGGTGAGTAAGATATATCCTGAGACTAGTATTTGATTAGTTACAAAGACGAACAATATTAGAAACATAAGCTTATTCTCACTAGAGATACATTTTATCTTGTTGCCTTGGGTTTTGTGGTGGAGATTCACATAAAGTTTAGCTTCTGAATGATCTATCTGCAAAATGTACCACTCACATTCATCAAACCTCCTGACACTATGCCTTGATTCTCCAGACATAGGAAGGAGTACAAACCCCTGTTTAAACTGTAGGGAATCTAGGGGCTAGGGATATGCAGATTAATAAGCTCCGTACTCACAACACCACTTACTAGCTTGTTCAGTCTCATTATTGGCAGCACCATCAAGAAGCAGTTCACAAAAGAAGGGAATACTGGGCAAAACAAAGATAGATGTCTGCTACACCAGGTCATTTCATTAATTCATTTGGCAAAGATTTGTTGAGCAGTGTGAACACTGTTCTGAGGGCTTGGGGTGCATCAACTAACAAAACAGACAAATAACCCAGCCCTCACCTAGCTTACCGTTGAGCTGGTCTGTTCCACTGCAAAAGCATATTGAGATATGGGCAGCCAGTTGATGTGACATCAAGGGCTTAAATTTCTGATGCTAACTATTAGTCCCCTATTTGTTGATCAATCCATTGAAGTCTTTGCATTCAGGGCAGATAGGAAGCTAGTGTTTCTATCAGAGTGATGTTCTTCTACAGAGTTCTGCATAGCTTCCAAAGACTCAGACCAGTGGATGGTATACTAGGGTTCAAGAGTCCTTATACCTACAATGGGGAGATGAACTGGTGCTGTTTCAGTCCCAAGGGATAGCATGGTAAGAGCCAGTTAAGTTATTGCAGGGCTTCAGTCTCAGACCAAAATGGAATAAAAAATCAGAAGCCTGGATAGAATTATGCATGGTGGGGCTCAAGCTGACATTCACTAAACACACAGGAATGCAGGGGCTTTCTGCACACACCAGATCCATGCTTAATGCAAAAATACTGATTCCAAGGCCAAGCTCCTAGAATGGGTGGCATACTTGCCAGTCTTTGATAGATTTGGGACATGGGCAGACAAGAAATGACTACAGGAGGGTGGTAAACAGATGTTATTGGCAAATAAAAATAAATGTTAGTATTTATTAGCCAAACCCACTATTCATTTGATCCTCAAGACAAAAACAAACTAGGAAGAAAAAATAGCTCTGAGATCTCCAGTCTCTTTGTGACTATTAAAAATTGAGATTTAACTTGTTTAAACAAAAGAAAGGAAAATTTTTTTTTCAGTACTGGTGTTATATTGAGGATTAAGATAGATCTTCCCTGTTCTCTTCCCCATCCTGATCTCACTGTGTGGAGCAACAACACTTTCCCCCTTTGGGGGGGATATTAGGAAATATAGTTATATATTTGAGTGCTGGAAACCACATTCAGTTCTAGGCACCACACTTCTAAAGGGCCACTAACAAATTGGAGCATGTTCAGAGGAAAGTGGCCCAGATGGTAAGGGAATATGAAACCAAGTTATATGAGAAACACTTGGAGGAAGTACGGAGATTTAGCCGAAAGAAGAGAAGATTAACTAGAAAGTATTACAGAGACCACAGTTTTCAGTTTCTGGAAGAGACGCTAAGGATGGGCTGAGGATTCATCGTACTTTGCCTACTGCAGCCTCCAAGAACAAGGGTCATTGAGGGGAGATACAAGAAGAACATCTTTAAAAAGAACTTGATAAAAGTCAAAGGCATATCAAAAGGGATGGATATCACTGGAGACAGATACCAAGCCCCACATCTCTGAAATTATTCTCACAGAGGCTGTCAGTCAGTGCCTGCTCACATAACACCTACACCGTGGGCCTTCCCAGGCCCCCCACCCCGGCCAGTAGCATCTCTTCTCTTTGTTCGCCCTTTGTACTCTTACCTCTCTGAAGTACTGCCGTGGTTTCGCTTGTGCTTTGATTCTGTTTATACTTGTCTGTCTCTCACTAGTGACTCTCAACTTTCAACCTGATTGTATTCTTTTTATGGTTTCCCTTGTGGCTCAGCTGGTAAAGAATCAGCCTGCAGTGTGGGAGACCTGGGTTCGATCCCTGGGTTGGGAAGATCCCCTGGAGAAGGGAAAGGCTACCCACTCTGATAATTCTGGGCTGGAGAATTCCATGGGCTGTACAGTCCATGGGGTCACAAAGAGTCAGACCTAAGTATTCTTTCAAACTAGTTGTATTCTCTTTATAACAAGTATAATATATATAAATTGTAACAAATACAAGTTATATATTATAGCAAATATATGTTATAATATATATAGTGGTGATTTAGTTGCTAAGTTATGTCTGACTCTTGGGACCCTATGAACTGTAGCCTGCCAGACTCCTCTGTCTATGGGATTCTCCAGGCAAGAATACTGGAGTGTGTTGCCATTTCCTTCTCCAGGGAATCTTCCCAACCCAGGAATTGAACCCAGATCTCCTGCATTGCAGGCAGATTCTTTACCGATTCAGCTACAAGGGTAGCCCTTTAATATAATACCTATAAATGTACATAAAATATAATACATATAGTTTCACATTTATGTGAAATTCATAATTAATATAACCCACATGTGCAGCACATAATTCCAAAAATATACTGTAATGCCCTCATATTGTGCTTAGTTGCTCGGTCATGTCCAACTCTTTGTGACCCCATGGACTGTATAGCCCACCAGGTTCCTCTATCCATGGGATTCTCCAGGCAAGAATACTGGAGTGGGTTGCCATGCCATCCTCCAGCCCTCATATTAAGGGCAATTAAAAGGAAAAAAAAAATTGTATTCAAGTTACATATTTTACACAATCTCCAGGAATGACCACACCAGGAAACACAGTAAAGTAGATGGATTTGGCATATGGGAGCAGCACTGTTAGGGCAGCTACGCCGCAGGCTGGTGTAGGCACATTGCATCAGTAACTCAAAAAAAAAAAAAACACTAGGCATGTGTTTGCTTCCCATGATACAGTATTCTTTTTCTTTCCTTTTTAATTTTTTTTGAATTTATAACTTGTTTATTTTAAAATGTGTAACATAAAATGCATCGTTTTAAGCATTTTTAAGTTCACAGTTCTGTGGCATTACGTACATTCACATTGTCATGTAATCATCACCACCTTCCATCTTCCAGACCTTTTCATCTCCCTCAACTCATGATGTAGCTTTCTTAAGTAATGAGTCCTCCTGGTAAAGGTCCAAACAGCACAATGTATAACAGTCTTCCTTCAGTTTCCTTGGTAATTCTACTTATAAGATTTCAGTGTATATATAAAATGTTAAAAAGTTTTGTTTTTGTATGTAAAACAGAGTTAGGTTTTAAGTTCTCCGGCTGCTGGTAAGTTGCTTTAGTTGTGTCCAACTCTGTGGGACCCCATAGACGGCAGCCCACCAGGCTCCCCCATCCCTGGGATTCTCCAGGCAAGAACACTATAGTGGGTTGCCATTTCCTTCTCCAATGCATGAAAGTGAAAAGTAAAAGTGAAGTCGCTCAGTCACGTCCGACTCTTCACGACCCCATGGACTGCAGCCTACCAGGCTCCTCCGTCCATGGGATTTTCCAGGCAAGAGTACTGGAGTGGGGTGCCATTGCCTTCTCCTTCAGGTGATTGTAAATGGATCGTCACCCATCCAGATAAACAGTGGGTTGGAGGACAGGGCCTTGTTGACTGAAACAGACCCAGATATTGCAGAATATCTGTATCATAGGCACCTGTCCACTAAATGCAAGCACCACCCCTTGGTCACTGTAACAAGCAGAAACAACAACCCTATTCATTCCCTTATCATTACCACCATTGAGAGCCAGACTGTACAGTACATGAACTCTAAGGCAAGACTCAGTTTTGTCCTTTTTTTAACTTCCTTAGTACCTGGTGGGGCTTCCCAGATGGCACTAGTGGTAAAGAACCTATCTGCCTGCCAGTGCAGGAAACATAATGAGACATGGGTTTGATCCCTGGGTTGTGAAGATCCCCTGGAGGAGGGCATGGCAACCCACTCCCTGTATTCTTGCCTGGAAAATCCAATGGACAGAGGAGCCTGGCGGGCTACAGTCCATGGGTCACAAAGAGTTGGACACAACTGAAGCGACTTAGCATGCACAGTACCTGGTACAAGAGGCTCTCAGTGTTTATTAAAGTGAGAGTGTAGTAGAGAGGATGCCCACATGTCCCTCAAGTAGCTGTAGCTCAGCTTTTCTGAAACTGAACAAGGCATCATCTTCCTCTTCTCTAGCCTTGNAAGAGTTGGACACAACTGAAGCGACTTAGCATGCACAGTACCTGGTACAAGAGGCTCTCAGTGTTTATTAAAGTGAGAGTGTAGTAGAGAGGATGCCCACATGTCCCTCAAGTAGCTGTAGCTCAGCTTTTCTGAAACTGAACAAGGCATCATCTTCCTCTTCTCTAGCCTTGCTCCTCAGTCTTTCCTAACCTTCATTCTCAGTCTTTACCATGGTCCAAAAAGTTAGCCACTGTGGATTCATCTCCCTCACTGTGCACATCTGGTGGGTCACAGACCATCACTTCTGCTTGTCCTAACTCAGGGACCCTCTGTTTCCCCTGCTCCGACCTCCCTAATATCTTCTTCTATTATAATACCCTTGTTTTTTGGCCTCCATGATCACCATCCTTCAAATGCACAGTGAACTTCAAGTATTCCATTGACATGCCAAACCTTCCCTTTTGGAGTAGTGTAGCCCCATTGTTGTTCAGTCTCTCAGTTGTGTCCGACTCTTTGCAACCCCATGGACTGCAGCATGCCAGGCTTCCCTGTCCTTCACCATCTCCTAGAGCTTGCTCCAACTCACATCCATTGAGGCATTGATGATGCCATCCAACCATCTCATCCTCTGTTGCCCCCTTCTCTTGCCTTCAGTGTTTCCCAGCATCAGGGTCTTTTCCAGTGAGTCAGCTCTTCGCATCAGATGACTAGAGTGTTGGAGCTTCAGCTTCAGCATCGGTCCTTCCAATCCATATTCAGGACTGATTTTCTTTAGGATTGACTAGTTTGATCTCCTTACAGTCCAAGAAACTATCAAGAGTCTTCTCCAGCACCACAATTTGAAAGCATCAATTCTTCAGCGCTCAGCCGCTTTTATTGTCCAGCTCTCACATCCACACATGACTACTGGAGAAAGCATAGCTTTGACTATATGGACTTTTGTCAGCAAAGTAATGTTTCTGATTTTTAATAATGCTATCTAGATTTGTCATAGCTTTTCTTCCAAGGAGCAAGTGTCTTTTAATTTCATGGCTGCAATCACCATCCACAGTGATTTTGGAGCCCAAGAAAATAGTCTGTCACTGTTTCCATTGTTTCCCCATCTATTTGTCATGAAATGATGGGACCGGATACCATGATCTTAGTGTAGCTCCTAATACCTAGAGTAACTGTTACCTTTTTCAACTTGAAAAATTCCTACTCATACATGGAGACTCAGCTGAAATGTCTCCTCCTCTGGTCCCAGATCTCAGACAGAATTACCCCTGTGTCTCTGTTGATATCTTTGTTGTATCATTTCTTGTGTTAAACTTTGTTCATGTGCCTATGGCCTCTGCCATACTGAGATTTCCTTGAACAGAAGTTAATTGCTCAGGCTTTAGAGTCAATGGCTAGAGTTTGAATCCTGCATGACTTAGCAGTCCTGTGGTCTTGAACAAAGCCCTTCACCTCTGGAAGCCCCAGTTTTTCTTATCTGTAAAATGGGGATAATATACTGCTTACAAAGTGTTTAGAGCAAAGCTTGAAATGTTAACCATTTTCTTTGGCTTTGTATCTGTCCAGCACCTCATAAGAAGTAAAATAGAGAAGGTACTTACCAGCTGTTTTGAATGAAGAAATCACAGACTGCTGATATTGTTAGATTTGGAGATTTTATTATTTAGTCATGTTCAAACGGATGTTATATTTGGCACTTATAGACAATTTTATCGTGCATAAATTTATCCATGGAAAATATTCTTGAAAGAAAAAAGGAATCTGTTTTCAGCTCTTTTTTTAGGTGTATTAAAAAGCATTCATCCTGAAACAGTAATGTAAAAACTCTTGGGCTTGTAAAGTTTATGCACACTCTGGAAAATTATGTGCCTAGAAACTCCTGTGTTTTGGATTTTGACTTGTAATTTCCATAACATGAAGTGTGGGGAATGTCACTTTTTTCTTCCTTATCTGAACGGTGAAGACCAGCGACCACCTATAGCATCATTGAGCCAAAGCCTATGACTGTCCTGTACTTGTCCCACCTTCAGTACAAAATATATATTCTTATTCAGCTTATGACTCAACTATTTGCTTTAAAAACTCTTTAAGTGCTGCTTGCAGTGTAAGACTAAATCCTAAATTTTAAAAACTTCCATAGCTAATACTCTGCTAAATGTTTAAAGCTTGACATTTAATCTCCATGAACTGGAGCGCTCTGATTTCACTGTTTGCAGCTAGTAAATGTCACTCTGAACATTGTTGCTTTCACTCACACTTAAGCACTTTGATCTGCCGTGGATGCAGTGTGTCAGAGAAGTCTTTGTGTGCTGTTCTAGTGAGGGGAAAAAAAGACGAAACCCGGCCTTTAAACAGACTGAAAAAAACTGCTTGAAAGGCAGCGATGACCCTGTTTTTCTAATATGGTGTTTGTGAACACACAATCCTGAGTTCTACCAGATTCTCTTAAAAACTAACTCTATTAGCTCAGTCAGAGCAGGGTCCCCGCTGAGCTCATACGTCGTTGCCAGCCAAGCAGCTCCCCGCTCCTTTGTGACCGGAGTGGGATCGGTGGGGAGAAGGGGGGAGAAGAGGCTGTCAGTCCTTTAACTTCACTTCTGCCTGCAGGAGGAGTCTTGTCATCCCCTGGCTCCCCGAACTATTTTCAACCTGGGTGTTTTATTTCTTAGTTCCTGAAGGCTGCTGGCACACAGGACAGCCCTCACTTTTCATCATCTTGACGTGGAATGGAAAATCAGTTTGTGGCTATTTTCATAGCAAGTGATTTACTCCTGTTCTTTTATCTGTCTCCGCTTTATACTCTTTGTTTGAACGTGTTTATTTCCCGTCTGTGCGGCCTTTTGTCCTCTTTCTGGGATTTTTCTGTTCACTTTTCATTCCCCTGCTCTCTCCCCATCCCCCACCCCATCCTGCTAAGTCCCTGTGGGCCTTCCCAGTCTGGGTCCCCAGGCCCTTGCCCCGCCCCTCTTGTGCACATCCTGCTTCCTGCCTGACTGCCCTCCTCTCTCCTGCTGGGTCTGTTTCAGGGGCTGCTGGTGCTGCCTCCACTGCTGATATCATCCTCGGGGTCCCTCTTCATGTACCCGTGGGCTCAGTCCATTATAGCCCATGCTACAGCAGGCAGACAGACTGAACTTGTCCATGGTCAGATTATAGACAGATTGTCAGCCAAATTCTTAGGCCGATTTGTTTTTAAGGCAGTTAATGCCTACACTAGCCTTTGTTTCCAGTTTCCTGGCAGCCATGCTTAAGCATGAGCTGAAGCCTAGAAACAAAACACTCTATAAGAAGCACTGAAGGGGAAATTTTAGAAAACTATGGGCTTTTCTGACAGACGTGGATTCAAGTCTACTCTGCGGTTTATCAGCTTTGTGGCCTTGGACAAACTCATTCATTTGACAAACATTTATCAAGTGCCTATTATGTGCTTTCTGTTGCTAAGTTGCTTCAGTCATGTCAGATTCTGTGCGACCCCATAGATGGCAGCCCACCAGGCTCCCCCGTCCCTGGGATTCTCCAGGCAAGAACACTGGAGTGGGTTGCCATTTCCTTCTCCAGTGCATGAAAGTGAAAAGTGAAAGTGAAGTCGCTCTGTCGTGTCCAGCTCTTCATGACCCCATGAACCACAGCCTACCAGGCTCCTCCGTCCATGGGATTTTCCAGGCAAGAGTACTGGAGTAGGGTGCCATCGCCTTCTCCAATGTGTCTTCTAGGGAGCCAATTAATTACTCTCTGTCTTCCTCTCTTATATTCCCAGCCAACTGGGAAATAAGACAGTAGAAATCAAAATATCAGCTTTATCTGATGGAAGCCAGATTAGAGGATGTGGCTAACATATACAGCCACCATGGGTTTACTTCTCTGCAGAATTTAGGCATTAGGCCCGCCTCTCTTCTCTACTCAGCACACAAGCCAGGTGTAGAGGATAGATGCTAAAGACAGATGAGCTGAGAAGAGAGTGAAGAAATCCAGGGGCATGGTGCATCCTCATCTCCTGACCTCACCCATAGGCAGGCCACTCCTCCTACGGGGCAGGACCTAGTGGGGAGCCTGAGAGGAGATTTTACCCCTCCCTCCTGGGACCTGGAAACTCCCTTCCCTCCAGAGAAACAGGAGGGTTGAGAGCGCGCCCTTAACTCTAAGCACTGTACCTAACCAGTGATTACCATAACAGGCAAAATAAATATTGCCAGTCTGTTTCGTCACCTATAAAATATGAATCATGATACCCGTCTCTTACTGTGGCTGTGGGGACTAAGGTGAAATGAGATGCTGTTTATGAAGAATATGAGTACCTGTTAGCTGTCACCCTTTGATCAGGACCAGCCGAAAGTAGAATCTGTCACTCAGTGGCTTGAGGTATCTTTGTTGTCCTCTTTATCTTCTCTTTTTGAGCCCCAGTTTGGTCATTTTTCCCCTCCTTACTACTGTTTAAAAAAAAAAAAAGGAAATAAAAAGCAGGAATACTGGTCCTAAAGCACAGTAAGCACAGATCGTGTCTAATCCTGGTGTACGCGTTACACGACTCATTAATCTGGAAAAAAGGAGGCGTTAGAGACAGTTAAGTCTACTTTAGAACTACAGAGCTGGCTGTTCTTGAAGGATCACCAAAGTACAGTGTATGGCTACGAGCAGATATCATATATTACATGGGAAATGTTTGTCTTGACTCCTCACACTTATTGTTATATTAACTTAATGTTCATGAGGTTCTTTATTACTGTAGAGAAGAATTCAGGTGAGCCTGGAAACCACAGTGATGAAGGAAAACAGTAGAGTTTTTTCCCTGAGTTTAGGGAAAAACTTTTAATTCAGAGTACTTGGACTTCTTTGAGGGCAGCAGGAAGCAACTGATGACAAAAGCTGAGACGGTCAGGTTTGTACTGTAGGCAAATGCCACGTAGCAGCACTGTGGGAATGAAATAGGGGAGAAAGCCCGGCTGGGAGAGCAGGAAGGAGGTGAACCGGGTGAGAGGAAATGGATTCACGCCAAGTAGCAGCACCCAGATTTAAGGGCCTTCAGAAGCAGAATTGGCAGGGTCAGGATGCCGGGGGTGGAGGGCNGGTTTGTACTGTAGGCAAATGCCACGTAGCAGCACTGTGGGAATGAAATAGGGGAGAAAGCCCGGCTGGGAGAGCAGGAAGGAGGTGAACCGGGTGAGAGGAAATGGATTCACGCCAAGTAGCAGCACCCAGATTTAAGGGCCTTCAGAAGCAGAATTGGCAGGGTCAGGATGCCGGGGGTGGAGGGCGGGGAAGAGAAATGTATCTGGTAAGAGGGCTCTTTTCTGAAGTTAAGATAGGAATTTCCCTGGTGGTCCAGCGGCTAAGACTCCAAGGTTCCAATGGAGGGAGGGCAGATTTGATTCCTGGTCCGGAAGCTAGATCCCACATGCCACAACTCAGACCTAGGTAGCAACTAAGGTGGCAACTAAGACCTGGCACCGCCAAATAAATAAATATTAAAGAAACTATAAAATAAAGTTAGAATAATAAGAATTCAAGTGACAGTGCTGCCAGAGGGCCTTCCCAAGCAGGATTAGAGAGTTAACATGGGAACTTGGCCTGAGAGAGACCAAGCCAAAGGAGAGATGAACTTGGCCAGTAGGTGGGGCTGGACCAGTCTCCCGAGAGGGAGGCCTCTGGCAAGATAAAGCAGCAGGGTATGGCATGGCACAGAGATATGCCTTGCACTGATGGGAAAGAGAGGAAGAAAAAGAAAAGCCGAGAATTTAAGTCAGTTGGGGGCTTTGGGGCGGGGGCACTGTCAAGAATGCTGTGGAATTGTAGATTGTCCTGCCTCTCGAATAGTTATGTCAGCCATTCTCATAATAGGCACATAAAGCCTTATTTCAGTTTTCCCCCCAAAAAAACAGATTCAACAAAAGTTCTTAGGTGGATACTAAGCTAGATGTTTTTTTGTTTTGTGAACAGTTTTTTTCCTTTGGGGTTTTTTAATTGCATTCTTTTATTGACTGGGATGGAGGGAATTCAGTCCTTGGGACAGGCTCTCTCCTTGTAGTCAGTTTGTATAGGATGTTACAGAACTTTTCAGTTTTAAAACGGATCTAAAAACAGTAAACGAGAAAAGATCAGTGAACACTTTTGCAGGGTGGAAGGGGAAGGAAAGAGGAATGACTCGATGGCTTCGGAACAGTCCGTGATGTTCTTCTCTCACCCTTTTACATCCATGTGTGTGCGCGTGCTAAGTCGCTTCACTTGTGTCCAACTCTGCAACCCTGTGGACCGTAGCCCACCAGGCTCCTCTGTCTATGGGATTCTTCAGGAAAGAGTATATACTGGGGTGGGTTGCCATGCCTTCCTCCAGGGGATCTTCCTGACCCAAGGACTGAACCCGAGACTCCTGTGTCTCTGCATTGGCAGTCAGGTTCTTTACCACTAGTGCCTCCTGAGAAGCCTCTTTATATCCATAGATTATACTAATTCAATAGAGCACTCTGTTCCCATCATAACAGAGCAGTATTAGGCATATCTGTGGTGAACATACATTTTAGTTTTCTAAGTGGTTACATGAAACAATGGAAAACTATTTTCTCTGTTTAAAGACTAAAGGTTTTCCTTCCATTTCATAGTTTTTATAGACCCAGTATTGGAGCAAGGAGTTTTTAACTAAGGACATACTATTAAAGGGTTTTGTTCATATTCGTAGAGTCAGTGTATAAAGCCATTGCTTTTTCTGAAGTATTTTGATATATTAAACAGAGCAAAACTAGAGACCCAGCAGTGAATCAGTATTTCTGCCAGCTCCCCTAAGACTTTTTTGGGCACCTGTTTTGTGCAAAGTGCTTGTTGATAAAGGCTGAATACAGTGCCACGTGTCTAGATTGTAGGCTCCCCGGTGGCTTACTTGTCTTCCCAAACCCAAGTGCCAAGAAAAACGCCAAGCGTCATTATATTTGTTGACAGGGAAGAGTGAATTGAGAAAGTATCATTGATATATATACACTAACATGTATAGAATAGATGGCTAGTGGGAAGCTGCTGTACAGCACAGGGAGCCCAGCCTGGTACTCTGATGACCTAGAGGGGTGGGGTGGGGNTCCTCTATCCACGGGATTTTCCAGGCAAGATTACTGGAGTGGGGTGCCATTGCCTTCTCTGGACCATGGTGAGCCATGTGCAAATTCCTGCTGCCAGGCTACAAGAAGAGGGAACTTCTCTTAAAGAGGGGGAGAGGAAGCTGGGAGGGTGATAGTGAACAGAGTGTTGGAGGAATTGAGAGTTTGAAGAATAGTGGCTTTTCATTGGCTGGCTGTGAGCTCTTGCCAGGCAAGAAGAGGCGTCTGTCTTCTCCCTGTTGGGCTCTGTCTTCATAGGGCGTGAGAACCTTCTGGCCTCCCAACTCAATTTTAACTGAGGTTTCTGTTTATTAACTTTTATACACTTTATATGTGTTAACTCATTCAATTATTGCAATAACCCTATCCTATTTTAATCCCCATTTTGCAGATAAGAAAACTGAGGCATAAGGGGGGAGAAAATTGATTTGCCCAAAGTCTGAGGAACACTAAGTGGCAGAAACAGGATCCAAATCCGGATGGCTTGAGGCTGCAGCATCTATGCTCTAGTCACTGTACTCTGCTACCCTTCTGCTCAGGACAAAACTGTTGAATTCATGAGTAAATGTCCTAATGGAGTCATACGAATGAGACCATCCATTGTGATGGGCTGGTGATAGTTAATTAGAATTACAGCATGGACTTTAAACATGCTTGATTATAATTAACATCAAATTTGAAGTTAGCGTCTATCCCATATGTGAGTGCCTGACTTCAGTTCCCCTCCAGCATTCTCATTGCCAACATTTCCTGGACCAAAAGGAGCTCACTTTTGTTTCCACACCCAGCTCTCTTTCAAAGACTGAAACCTCGGTGGGCCAGGCTGGGGGAGGTTGAATGGAGTTAGACAGCCAGTCGGGGTGGGAGTCATGGGCAACAATGAACCAGCGGCATTAAGAGCTACATGGCGCGTACTCTCCCTGGAAACGCTCTGCCACAGGCAGGAAGTATGATTTAATCCTAGTGAAGATATTCCATTTTATACCCTAGAATAGGCTGTCCTGTAACAGAATTTTATTTTCAGTCTTGCCCTGGGAAGCCTTACCAGTAAGTCATCCAGTGTATGTTATTTGTCCTATTAGCTGAACTGAACAAAATAGGGCCCACTGCCTTTTCCGTTAAAAGGCTCTTAAAAGAGGCTGCGAGAACCTGCTGCCCCAACAGAAAGTGCCTGGACCATGGCCCAGCGGTGCCCTGGGCAGGGTTTGCAGGAGGAGGAAGACTGCAATTCGGTCAAAAAAGCCACTGTTGATCTTGAAAGAGCATCAGCTACAGATGACACGAGGATTCGGTCCCCACTCCAGCTCTGAGACCCCTCTTTTGGTCACTGTTGTGAAGCAGCCTTAGGCAGAGAGATTTAAAAATAATAATGGCAGCAAATATACACAAGGAACTTGCTGAGTTCTAAGTGCTTGGCAGACTCTGCCTCATAGTCATCGCTGTAACACTATGTGGAAAGCCCGACTTCAGCCCCCATTTTACAAATGAGGAAACTGAGGCTCGGAGAGGTGAGATAACTAGCCCAGCGTCACAGGGTAGAAAGCGGTAGAGCCAGGATTGACTCTCAGGTGTCTGGCTCCAGGGTCCACGCTGTCATCACTGCCCTTTCCCTGGACTGTCAGTGCCTCAGATACCACATCTTGTTGACCATAAGACAGAAACTTGTTTCAAAACCTGAGGAGAGAGCACATGTGAATGAGAAAACCTGAAGGTTTGGTCTTCTCTCCATAGTAGCTAAGAATTTCTTCTTAACAAAATTTGACTTTTGGTCAACCAAGATGTTTCAGAGATTATCTATTGGATCAAAACCTGTTGCCCTCCCTTAAAGTGACTGTGCCGAAGGACCCCTACCCCCCTCCCCTCGCCCAGTGCTACTGACAGACTGGGCCCCACCACCGAGGCTTTGCTTGTCCAGCCCACCCCCACCCCCAAAAGACCGGGACTGTGATGCTAAGACGCGTGAGCAACCATTCCCCACGTCTGCAGAGACGCTCCTCCTTGGGATGGGGCCTCTTGGCAGCAAAGGTGACAGAGTGGCAGAGCTTCTTTGCCTTGCCTTCTTCCCCATCAGTGTCCCTTTCCGCCCGCCCTCAGGTGCCTTCCTTCTCACTAGCCTGTCCTTTTGCTCACAATGTTGTCCACTTACCATTTTTAAAGAGTTAGATAATTAAAGATTTAACTTCTAGTCTCTAAGATAAGACTCCAACCAGGGGTGGCTCCCTGTGTAAGGAGGTGATCTCTAAGCCTAGCCAGTGGAGGGAAAGAGGGGCGTCCTGGCAGAGCTCCTCAATTTCTGGCAGTTCTCACTGCTATTAGGAGCCTCAGGCTCACTGAAAAGCTCTTCCAGATGAGTTTAACTGGGCTGCTTGTCCCCAGAGTGGTTTCTGAGCAGGATGAGAGAGAGAGAGAGGCCTTTGATGGCTCACCAGTCCCGGCGTTTCCTCCCCCCGCCACCCCTGCCATGCTGTCTTCTCCTTGAGCACACTCAGACCCTTTCGCAGGAAGGCAGATGAGGCAATGCTTATGTAGATTGCCAGCCTTCTTCCTGTAGTCCAGAGCAGAGGTTTCTAAACACTAATCTGTACCAGAAACACCTGGGAGAATGTTTAAAATGCGTATTCCTGGGCCCCAGGCCCAGAGATTCTGATTTGGAAAGAATATGAATTTTTATTCATTTTAATTCAAATATATTGAGCTTCCCTAGTGGCTCAGTTGGCAAAGAATTTGCCTGCAATGCAGGAGACCCAGGTTCAATCCCTGGGTCAGGAAGATTCCCTGGAGCAGGAAATGACAACCCACTCCAGTATTTTGCCTGGAGAATCCCATGGACAGAGGAGCCAGGCAGGCTACACAGTCCATGGGATCGCAGAGTCAGACACCACTGTGCAACTAACTTTCACTTTCACTTTAATTGAAATATAGTTGATTTACAATATTGTGCCTATCTCTGCAGTAGAGAATGACTCAGTTTTACACACATACACATTCTTTTTTTAAATATTCTTTTCCATTATGGTTTATTCCAGGAGATCTGGCCAAGAAGTTCCAGTTTTCTGTAAGATACCAAACCTAAATAAATAGCAAACCTAAATAAGCTTTTTGGTCAACCCAGCAGTTTGCTGTGCTTTACAGTAGGACCTTGTTGTTTATCCATTCTCAATGTGATAGTTTGCATCTACTAACCCCACATTCCCCATCCATCCCTCTCCCTCCCCTACGAGTCTGCATTTTTGACAAGTGCCCCTGGGCGAATGTGAGTGGAGGGCTGTGAAATACTAACGTGGAGTCTCTTCTGTCCTTGCTGGTTTAAAGGGTCCCTTTCTGAACAGAACTGGGACAAACCCAGTGCTTCTCTCAGTTTCTACCGATACTCCTGTCTTCTCAGTGTATAATAAGAGAGAGTTGTTAGTACAGCTGAACATTCCTAAACAAGTTTAGCAGAACTCAGCCAAGCTTGAAGGCAAGAAAAACCTCCGAAAGATACTGATTTTGATAAGCAGTGTCATTTTGCTCCTGCAAGTTGCCAGTGGAGTCAGGGGCACCAATGCTAAGATCTAGATAGATGCGTGGTGGACACTGAAAGAGAAATGCCTTTTGAATCTCTGACTGCACGGAATGGAGCACATATTCTCTGGAGAACTCTGAACCTCTAAGTGTGGAATCCAAGCTCAGCTCTAGAATACTATGTTCTTTAAGCTGCAATAAGGTATAGCTTCCTAATGCGTCTCACTTTGTTGAATTCTGTCTTCTAGCCTCTGTTTCGTTGTCTCTCTTTGAGTATTATGTCTTTCTCTCTTTTATACACACAACCAGAAACTCGCAAACAAGTGTTTTGTATCTATCCTTTCATCTTGGAATTAAGGAATTAGATAATCCTCTATAAAAAAAAACCTTGTAAACCTTTTTTTATTACTGTACACACAATCTGTACATAAAGGAAATTATCCAAGGAAAACTGCTGAGTAGTTTTCAGTTCAGCAAGACAGAAATTTTATACATAGATTCATGTGAAAGAAATTAGGGAAGGATCATGAATAAAATATCACTTATCTGCCTGAGAGAGGACCTTGACAGAAGTTATATAATTGTTTTGAATTCAAGCCAGTCCTTCCTGTTTAAAAAGGATACTCCCTTTTCTTTTGAAAATGTTAACCATTTCCACCACAACCCCCCAATTTTACCTGCTGAAAAGCTTTTGCAATCCAAGTATGTTATAGTCTGTCACTAATTTCTCAATTAAAGCTATAAAATAGGAACATCTATTGCCAGAATTTTGCCTTAATCCAACTCCCTGTGTGGTCTGTGCCTTGGTGTCTGCCTTGCCTTCAGCCCACTTCCAACTAATGCTGGACCTGATGGACAGGTGCAGGACCAGGATGGGAGACAAGAGAGTCTCAGGCTTGTCTTCTAAACCTGGTTTGAGTCTCAGCTGTGTGATCTTTCATGGGTCACTTAATTGCTGTGCATTTCAGCCTCCTTGTCTAAAACATAAGGATAAAGAATGCACGTCAGAGGGCTGTTGCAAGGTTAAAGTGGGATAATTATGCAGAATGCCACACTTAGGCTCTGCATCTGGCAAGTAGTAGCAGCCTTGTGAATATCGAGATTTTTCCCTTCCCTTCTCAAGCTAAAGGGCAAGGACTGAACCTAAGTGACTCCCGAGACTGCACCCAGCAGTAGCAATCGGTGCTTCTGAGTATATGGTGTGAGGAAAACAAGAGGAAAAACTACTGGATTACTAGGACTTAAAGGCCTCCGTGTAAACATTTCAGAGTGTTGAAAATACAATGAAAACAAAAAAAGACCAAGAAGTCAGGAAATCGTCACCTTGACCATTTGGCCCAGAGAACAGGAAAACTAAAAGATTCAGTTTCCTCAACTGAAAGTAGAATCAGCCAGGAAGCTTCGGAAAACAATGTTTGGCTAGCCTGACAGTGATCTTTAACGATGCTGCAAAGAAGGCACAGCTTAACCATTCAGGTTAAAAAAAGACTAAGTACTGATTTTATCTATGTATTTATTTATTTAAAAGAACTATTTGTTTCTGTCTGTGCTGGGTCTTTGTTGCAGCACACAGGCTTTCTCTAATTGTGGCAAGCAGGGGCTACACTCTTGTTGTGGAGTCTACACTCTTAAGTGCCTGGGCTTTAGTCATTGAAGCCAGTGGGCTCAGTAGTTGTGGCTTAGTTGTGACTTAGTTACCACATGCCACAANATTGTGGCAAGCAGGGGCTACACTCTTGTTGTGGAGTCTACACTCTTAAGTGCCTGGGCTTTAGTCATTGAAGCCAGTGGGCTCAGTAGTTGTGGCTTAGTTGTGACTTAGTTACCACATGCCACAATGCCACATGCCACAATGAAGGCATGGGGGACCTTCCCAGACCAGGGATTGAACCCGTGTCCCCTGCCTTGGCAGGCGGGTTCTTAACCATTGGACCACCAGGGAAGCCCCTTTGTATTTATTTTTATAGATACATCAGGATAAGGCAATGAAATGCCTCTCCAGTGTGGGCACTGACAACCTCTGGACTCTTTTTTGGCCAGGCCGCATGGCATGAAGGATCTTAGTTCCGCTGATCAGGGATGGAACTTGTGCCCTCTGCAGTCAGTATAAGCTTAGAGTCTTAACCTCTAGACCACCAGTCTAGCTCAAGTCCCCCTTGAGCTCTTTGCCTACTCTGTACTTAGAGTCAGAGGAGGCATAAACATTTGTGGAGTGGCCAAACTATGTGGAGCCTCGGTACGGTCTTACCGACCTGCGCTGAAACTGCTGGTGAACGTCCTGGAGTTNGCTTTAGTCATTGAAGCCAGTGGGCTCAGTAGTTGTGGCTTAGTTGTGACTTAGTTACCACATGCCACAAGCCACAATGAAGGCATGGGGGACCTTCCCAGACCAGGGATTGAACCCGTGTCCCCTGCATTGGCAGGCGGGTTCTTAACCATTGGACCACCAGGGAAGCCCCTTTGTATTTATTTTTATAGGTACATCAGGATAAGGCAATGAAATGCCTCTCCAGTGTGGGCACTGACGACCTCTGGACTCTTTTTTGGCCAGGCCGCATGGCATGAGGGATCTTAGTTCCGCTGATCAGGGATGGAACTTGTGCCCTCTGCAGTGTAAGCTTAGAGTCTTAACCTCTAGACGACCAGTCTAGCTCAAGTCCCCCTTGAGCTCTTTGCCTACTCTGTACTTACAGTCAGAGGAGGCATAAACATTTGTGGAGTGGGCAAACTATGTGGAGCCTCGGTACGGTCTTACCGACCTGCGCTGAAACTGCTGGTGAACGTCCTGGAGTTNCAGTCTAGCTCAAGTCCCCCTTGAGCTCTTTGCCTACTCTGTACTTACAGTCAGAGGAGGCATAAACATTTGTGGAGTGGGCAAACTATGTGGAGCCTCGGTACGGTCTTACCGACCTGCGCTGAAACTGCTGGTGAACGTCCTGGAGTTGTGCGGGGACGCTGGTGTCTGCTATCTGTGCGTCTCTCACATGCTTAGCTTCCACCTCTGTATCTCAGCCCAAACCCAGCAAGTCAGGACGGCTGCGGAATGTTGGGAAGTCTGGTTTCCCACTCAAGGACAAAATAGCCTAACCTGGGGACTTCCCTGGCCGTCCAGTGATTGGGACAATGCGCTACTAATGCAGGGGGTGTCAGTTCAACCCCTGGTCGGGGAATTAGGATCCCACATGCCGTGCAACTTGGCCTAAAGATTAAAACAGCCAAACTTCATTTTGAAGTGAACATCAGGCTTACGCATCGGGTCATCAGGCTTGTTTACCATGTAATGGTGACCATTTGGCCACAGGCCAAGAAGTACGCTATAGCAGCTCCTCAGATCCTGAGCAGAGGAGCTCAAGAGTCCTTCAGTCTTCCACCATCTGTGGAAAAAGAGAAAACACTACTCCTGGCAATCAGGCTCCTTCTGTCATTTTTTTGTATGTATCACTTGGAGTGGATCAGGCAGAGAAAAGTAAAAAGCGACTTGAAGATAAAGAGACTAAAATGGATGGTTGGGTTGCTCTCATAAGGTACCCTTTGAAGTGTAGGATAGATCATGCCAGGTCAGTGCCATGCCTGTGACAGAGTGAGGGCCAAGCCACACAGTACGCTTAAGAGTCTGCAAAATGCCACAAGCGTTTTACTTTACTTTTGGATGAACTATAGTAATAGCTTTTGTTGTTGTTTAGCTGCTAAGTCATGTCCAATTCTTGTGTGACCCCGTGGGATCCCTGCCAGGCTCCTCTGTACATGGGATTAGCTACCATTTCTTGAATATTTACCATGGGACAAGCACTATGTTAAATGCCTTACAGATGTTATCTTATTTGCTCCCCACAGCAATACTAAAAAATAGATACTGTTTTCCCTGGGTTTATATTTGTCTCTGTTTGGATTACCATTTCCCACCTCCACATCCTCTACCTTACCATCTCTAACTCCCAAGAAGGAGAACACATGAGCATTTACTGTCTCCCCGAAGGACCCTCAGGACAGTCTCCTCGTGCCCTGCATATGTCTCAGTTTACTTTATTCAAGAGGTGGAAGCCCCTGAGAGAGTCACCTGGAGCTGTCAGCCCTGTTAAATTATAATCAGTCTCAAGCCCACAACCCTCCCCAACCTCCCAGACTCTCTCTATTGGCCCCGATTTGGGGTCCGTCCACGAAGTCTACATCCTCTCTCCTCCATCTTGCTCTAGTTGGTCTACCTACAGTACTGTACCACTTCATTAGTTACTAGCTCACAAGTCACCTCCTCCCAGATCCCCTTTGACCTCCATGTGTCTCTGTCCCCTTCTTCTTTATATAAAGGTATTATATAAATGTGTACCTCGTGTTTTCTGTCTTCCCACTGGACTGTAAAGCTTGTGAGAGAAGGAGCTTTTGTTTCCTAGTAGACAACAATATCCCTAACACCCAGAACAGTACCTGGCATATTATTCTTACTCAATGACTATTTCTTGACCAAATGAATCCGTGAGTGAGGGAACTGAGATACAGGATGAATAAGCAGTCTGTCCCTATTCACATGGCTGCTAAGCAGACAACTCACACCTGCGTGACTGCAAAGCCTTGGTCCGTAAGCACCTTGATGCTTCTCGATGGATCACGTGAACGCAGCATGAGCAAGAACACTGTGGTTGGCTGGGAGTAATCAACATTGGGGCGTCAGCATTAGGAACTTATCAGTTGGGCAAGATCTGCAGAACCAAAGTTTGCATTATATGATTATGTGACTTAAATAAATAAATATATATATATATATATATATATTTGGACATTCAGATCACCAAAATATTTTGGGTATATATTTGGTCTTCATCCACTGTTCCTGACTCACAGCTCCTAAAACCCTTGGAATTCCGTAAGCTATGAGAGTGATAATGGTGCCTTGTTAAGTTAATGAGATGACTTTTGGAAAGCACTCAAGAATGGGGGCTGCTTGCCAGTGGAGCCAGCTGTGTGATTAAAGGGTCAGAACTTCAATCCCACTCCCACCCTACCCCCAGCCTCTACCTCTGGCAGGGGAGAGAGGATGGATCAGTCACCAATGGCCAGTAGTTGAATCAATTTGACTACATAATGAAGCCACCATAAAAACTCAAGAGATTGGAGTTGGGAGAGTTTCCAGGTTGGTTAACACGTACAGACTTAGGGAGAATGGCATGGAAATTCTGCACCTTTGCCCCACACCTTACCCTGCGTGTCTCTTTTTCTGGCTATTGGTTTGTGACCTTTAATATCCTTCATAATAAATCAATAAACTAGTGANCTTTTTACAACATACAAAAATATAACTGAAAAGAACTTTACAGTATGTATATGTAAGCTCTCATAATTACATATGTGCATACATGAACATATTTTATAGTGAAATATAAATGTGTATATAATACACCAAAATGTTGACAGATTGATGAGATTAGAAGGGTTACTTTTTTTATGGTTTTCTGTGTTTATCACACTGAGCTGGGAAGTTATAACTATTGAACAGAAAATCTGGTGATGGTAGACTTCCTGCACCACCATTTTTAACCTTTGCCATGTTCTCAGTACAATTTTTCCCACACCAATCTTAAACTAAATAGTCTAAATTCTTACTCTTTTCTCCCGATCTTCATGTTCATGTACAGCTCCTTCATTCCATTCTGTAAGCCATTCCCCAGCCCTGCTTCGCATGTGAGCTCTCCCTCTCTCCTGCTCATTTTCCCCTCTCTGCTTTAGCTCAGTGATTCACTGACATAACCATCTCTAGGGTTTCCATTACTCTTCTTTTAGCCAAGTCTGAAGATCTTGTCTCTGTCGGTTTAGCCAGGTCGCCTTGTGGTTTTCTTATTTTCTAAACTAAAAAGGGTTCATTCTTAAGCGCCCTACCTATAAGGCTTCATAGGAAGCCTCACCTCTGAGCTCTTCCTGTGTCTCCTGACTAGTCCCAGACCTCCGTGTTTACTCCCCCCCTCCTCTGCTCATTTATCTCTTTTACCACTGTATTGGTTCCAGCATAGTGGAACCAATATCCTATACATGGAAGTGTTAGTTTTGACAGGACCTGTGACCTCTAGAGACCACCTGCCTGAGGCAGCCCGGCTTTGACAATAGGTTTGAGTTCCCCCCAGCTTTATCCATGGCCCTGGAAGCTCAGTAAAACCTTGCCTGCAGCTGTGTTCCTGCCGTTCATTAGCTCTCTCCAGCTTCCACCTCCACCAGCAAGACGCTGTGCAAGTGGGTAGGTTTCAGGCCATGGCCTCAGAGTTGAAATCTCCTTTTCTATCCAGTCTTTTCAGATTACAGCCACAATTGGGCTCTCTATGGGGCATCTCTAGTAGCTCAGATGGTAAAGAGTCTGCTTGCAATGCGAGAGACCTAGGTTCAATCCCTTGGTCAGGAAGATCCTCTGGAGAAGGATATGGCAACCAAATCCAGTGTTCTTGCCTGGAAAATCCTATGTACAGAGAAACCTAACTGGCTACAGTCCACTGGGTCACAAAGAGTCAGACATGACTAACTTTTACACACATCTTGCTTTAGGTGACTCAGATGATAAAGAATCCACTTGCCAATGAAGGAGACCCGGGTTCCATCCCTGGATTGATAAGATCCCTGGAGAAGGGAATAGCTGCCCACTCTAGTATTCTTGCCTGGAAAACCCCATGGGCAGAGGAGCCTGGTGGGCTACAGTCCATGGGGTCACAAAGAGTCGGACATGACTGAGTGATTAACACTTTAACTTTCACTTCATCTGGCTTTCAAGCTCACCTTCATATGCTTGGATCACCCTCACTGACCTTCAAACCAACCTAGGACCCCAAAGGTCTTGGCCCATATTCTGTGTATGGGGTTCGTACTAGGCTAGGAGTGAAGTTCAGACTACCCTTGTTAAATATATGTTGTCATGCATGTGCTGGTATCATATCCCAGTCAACAGGACTGGACCTGTGGTGAACCAAATCTATGGAACAACAGCCCTTTTGTAACTGCTCTTAACCCTTGGTCTGGCTCATCTACCCTCAGGACTTCATGTTTATATTAGCCCTGACCTCTTTCTGTTTTCTGGACCCATAACTTACATTATCCTCAGTATATCTATGTCTTGGGTTTCCTGCTTTCCTGCTTTCAGAGACATTTATTTATTGATTTGTTAATTCATCCAGCAGGCGCATATGAGCACCTACTGGTTGACGCCGTAAGCAACCAGAGGCTAGGCAATAAGTTAGACAAAATAAAGGGCTATGTCAACTGGGATGCTTTTTATTGCTAGTGACAGACGTCCTGATTCAAACTGGCTTAAGCAAAAATGGAATGTATTCCCTCACATGGCTGACAAACCTAGGACTAGATCTGGTTTCCTTCAGGCACAGCTGGCTTCATGGATCTTAAATGCTACCTTTGGGACCTGGCCTGTCTTCATCTCTCAGCTCTGCTCCATTGTGCTATGTGATGGCTTCATTCTCAGCTCTCCACGTGCGGGCAAGAGAGATGTTAGCAGTGCCAGGCCCACCTTCTCCTAGGCGCCAGTTCAGCAGAGAAGGTACTGCTCTCTTAGTAGCCCCAACAAATGTCCTACTATGTCTTGTGGTTCTCACTGGATTAGATGTTCTTCCCTGAACAAATGATTTTTGCCAAGGAAATTTAGGGCTCTCACTGGTCAGACTAGAGTCATATGGCCTCTCCTTGTAGTTGAGTGTGAACTCAGCTCTGTTCAAGCACTTAAGTTGAGAGCAAGGGGTACAGTGGTTCCCCTGAGGAAAAGGCAATGGATGTGAGATGGTAAAAAAATATAAAGAATTTTTAAGCTGTCAGTCACAGCCTTTACGCTCATGATGAATGTATGTGATGGAGCTATAAACAAGGTCACGTCTGGCAACAGGAGCCTTGACTTTATATATGACAGGCAGATGATTTCCAGCTTCCTTGTCGCCCAGTACGTCTTGTTCTTCTTCAGCAGAATTTAATGAGTGCCTGTTTTGTCACGTGAACAGCATGGATTATACTAGAAGTTGACCCTGCTGATAAGCAGCTTACAAGATAGTGAGGTAGAAAGATAGTAATAACCCTGCACCCATGTTTACTGAGGATTTGTATTTTGGGAAAGAGAAAAATAAGAAAAAGTATTTCTATGTTTTTTATAAATCAAAAAGACAACTTCAACCATTATATTGTTCAAAGTCTTCTTTCCCCAGGCTGTCTCAGTAAATTCTGTTTTGTTTAGTGCTTGAAATAAGTCTTTCTGAGATGCTTCGTTGAATAACAGAAACTCCATAATCCACAATTTTTCAGTATTTACCTGGGCTTCTGTAAGGGCTTCCCTGGTAGCTCAGTGGTGAAGAATCCACCTGCAGTGCAGGAGACACAGGTTCGATCCCTGGGTCCAGAAGATCCCCTGGAGAAGGAAATGGCAACCCAGTCCCTCTTCTTGCCTAGAAAATCCCATGAACTCCCAGAGGAGCCTGGCAGGCTACAGTCCATGGGGTCCCTAAAGAGTCAGACACGACTTTGCAACTAAACAGCAACAATAATAAGGCCTTCTGTAAAACTCAGATTTAAAACCGGTATGTAATTAAAAGCTTTCCTTCGCTTAAGTTTTAAGGGTTTTTTTTTTTTTTAGTATTTGGTTTAGGGTTTTGTGATTTTAATGTTCCTAGGATTTTTGCAGTAAGGTACCTCAAAGATACAAGAGAGGCAAACAAACAAAATACCTTTAATTTCCACTTTTACCTTAACAGTCTCTGCTTCTGGTCTATGGCAGGTTATTAAAGCATCTCCCACCAATGCCCCTATCTCCAGACATTTCTATCAATGTATTCACAGCTTGTATATATAGATATAGATATACAATATATATACACATAAATATGTGTGTGTGTGTGTCTATTCACAGCCAACCAGATACTGAACGGAACATGTATAGATATGTACTTTTTAAAAATGTGTTAATTTTTGGCTGTGCTGGGTCTTCTTTGCTGTGCAGGCTTTTCTCCAGTTGCGGTGATCGGGGGCTACTCTCGAGTGGTGCACAGGCTTCGCATTGCGGCGGCTTCTCTTACTGGGGAGCATGGGCTCTAGGCACGCAGGCTTCAGCAGTCGCAGCAGATGGACTCAATAGTTGCGGCTCTCAGGCTCCAGAGCACAGACTCAATAGTTGTGGCACACAGGCTTAGTTGCTCTGTGGCATGTGGAATCTTCTCAGACCAGGGATCAATTCCATGTCTCCTGCATTGGCAGGCAAATTCTTCATCAGAGTCACAAGGGAAGCCCTGTATTCTTTTTTTTTTTTTTAAGGCAACAAACATGAAAATATTTTGTGACATTCAAGATCCAACATGCAACCCTTTTTATTATTTTTTTAGCTGCAGGTTTTACTTTGTTCTGTGCTATGGGAGAAAAAAAATGAGAAAAAGCAACACAAATAATCCAAGGATTAGGGAATACATTAACATAGCGATTCTCAACTGGAGAGTTGGCAGTGCCCAGAGACATTCTTAATCGTCTTGACTACTGGAATCTTGTGGGTAGAGGCCAGGGATGCTGCTCAACATCCTACAATGCACAGGACTGGCCCCCGCAAGCAAAATAATCCAGTCCAAAATGTCAATAGTGCCACTATTGAGAAACCTTGCATTAATAGGATTTTTAGAATTCTAAAGCCTGAAAGGATTCAGAACAATCTTGTAACTTAGGCTTCAGACAAAACCAGAAACAAATGAGACTCAGAGAATTCTAGAATCCTGGAACTAACAGAAAAGGTCATCTAGTCCAGTCTTTCTACTTCCCATATACAGTTAGGGGTCACATAGAGGAAAGGACACTGGAAACAGTGGAACTCCACCTTTGCAATGCATGATCTGGCAACTGGACCATCTCAGTTTTCGTATTCTGTGAAAAGGGAACCAAAAACTCAAATGATTGCTGTGAGGATTAACTTAACACAGCAGGGAGGGGACATAGGCACACTTACGGCTGCTTCACGTTGTTGTATGGCAGAGAGCAACACAACATTGTCCTCCAGGTAAAAGCTTTTTAAAATACATCTGAGGTATAAAGAAAAGAATACATGTGAGATGTTTAGTACAGTACCTGACCACAGTGGGTTGCTAATAAATAGTGGTAGTGAGAGCCGAGGTGGTAATTAAGATTACCAGTGTTACCAGAAAACAAACAACACAATGAAAAACTGGGCAGAAGATCTAAACAGACATTTCTCCAAAGAAAACATACAGATGGCCAATAAACACATGAAAAAATGTTCAACATTGCTCATTATTAGAGAAATGCAAAGCAAAACTACAATGAGGTATGACCTCACACTGGTCAGAATGGCTATCATCAAAAAATCTATGAACAATAAATGGTGGAGAGGTTGTGGGGAAAAGGGAACCCTCTTGCCCTGTTGGTAGGAATGTAAATTGATGCAACCACTATGACGAACAGTATGGAGATTCCTTAAAAAACTAGGCACAAAAATATTGTATGACCCAACAGTCCCACTACTGGGCATATTCCCTGAGAAAGCCATAACTGAAAAAGACACATGTACCCCAGTGTTTATTGCAGCACTATTTACAATAGCTAGGACATGGAAGCAATCTAGATGCCCATTGACAGATGAATGGATAAAGCAGTTGTGGGATGTATATACAATGAAATATTACTCGGCCATGAAAAGGAATGAATGTGAGTGAGTTCTGATGATGTGAGTGAACCTAGAGCCTATTATACAGAGTGAAATATGTTAGAGAATAATAAATGCCATATATTAATGCATATATATGGAACTCCCTGTCCCATTTTCTTTTGTTCATGCTCCCTTGAGGATCCATGAAGAAAGGTTATAGGGGCAACTCACTGAGGATTCAAGAGCACTGGCCTGGAGGCAGCTTAGTAGCTGGGACTTCAGGGGAAAGTCTGAACAAAAATTCTTCATAGGAGACAGGCAGGGGGTTTAACTTGTAGGTAAGAGCTAAGGAAGCCTAAAAAGGATTGGTTCCCACCTGAAAACAGGTTACTCTGTCTGACCCCAGAGCTCTGTGAATGGTGTTCTAGGTGGTCCTACCTTGGGGAAAGGTGGGACTTAGGCCACATACCCTTTACCAAACCCTTATATTCTTCTGTGTGTCTCACAGCTGTGACACATGTCTGTCAGAGAGGGTCCTCGCAATGCTCATTTGGTTATTTCAGCTCTAAAATTCTCTGAGGCTTCCCAGGTGGCTCAGTGGCAAAGAATCTACCTGCTGATCCCTGGCTCAGGAAGATCCCCTGAAGGAAGAAATGGCAACCCACTCCAGTATTCTTGCCTGAAAAATCCCAAGAACAGGGGAGTCTAGCAGGCTACAGTCCATGGGATTGCAAATGTCTAATAATAAGTTTTATGGACCTTGTGCTGAAGTGATCGTGTGACATCGTAGGCTATGCCTAGTAAGTGTGTGTCGACAACTGCAGATCTTCTGTTTTATGATTTTTGGAGTAAAAACTAATTAGGTTTTACTAATTCAGTCAACATGAACATATGATTACGATGTGCAAAATGTTTTAAGAATAATAATAAATGATCCTGGTGGCTCAGTGGTAAGGAATCTGCCTGCCAATGCAGGAAACACAGGAGGTTTGATCCCTGGGTCAAGATCACCTGGCAAAGGAAATGGCAACCTGCAGTATTCTTGCCTGGAGAATCCCAGGGACAGAGGAGCCTGGTGGGCTACAGTCCATGGGGTCACAAAGAGTCGGACACAACTTAGCATCTAAGCAACAAACAATGATCTTACCAATAGTTCTGTGTAATGGGTTTCCTCTCATTTTCTTAAAAAACTTATAAAAATTCTTTTCAGTTACTCTATGAGTTAAATATTAATTTCTCTTGTTAAATTCAGCAACTAAATTGTTTTTAACCAGTGGCTTTCTATTTTTAAAAAAAAAAAAAGGATTATCAGAATTCAAAGCATTAAAAGTCTCTGGATTACAAGTATGGATTGAATTCTCTTGAGGGAAAATCTCTTTTTTTTGGTTTTTTTTTGGGGGGTGGGGTTGTGTGTGTTTTTTCTTTTTTTTTTTTTTGGATTGAACTACAGTGATTCCACCTCCAACAAAAATGTTCTACATAATTTGGTCATTTAAAGATGTTTTCTCCTATATCTTTCATGTCAGTCCTCCAACTATTATAAAGATTGCTTTAAAAAAAAAATCAACACAAACAAGTCAGCACATTAGAAAACAGTGAATCACAGCTGGTTTCCATATATTTAACATTCGAGATCCACAGAGCAGTCAGAAGAGCAACACACACCCATCCCGTGGGCGCTGGCCAAACACTGGGCACCGTGTACACGCGTCCCTAGCACAAAGCAGGCCACCCAGGTGCCGAGAAATAAAGTAATTTTCCCCAGGGCCCACAGTTGATAAGCAGGGGAGCCAACAACACTGCCCCACTTGGCTCCCAAGCACATGAGTTTGCTGCAGACTGGATCTTAACAGGGAATCACTCAAGACTTGAAATTTTTAAAAAAAAGTCTCTAAAATTAGAATATTTTTAATTTGAAATGTCTCACTTAGAGTAGTATCCTGTGTTTTTATTTGACCTTCAACTGTTTTTTTTTTTTTCCCAAGGTGTTATGTAACGGACCAGGAACATGTGTTCCTATCTGTATATCTGCCCTTCTCCTTGGGATACTGGGAATAAAGAAAGTGATCATTGTCTACGTTGAGAGCATCTGCCGAGTGGAACATTTATCCCTGTCCGGAAAGATTCTGTTTCACCTCTCCGATTACTTCATTGTTCAGTGGCCAACTCTTAAGGAGAAGTATCCCAAATCTGTGTACCTCGGGCGAATTGTTTGACCTACGACAACTTACTTTAGAGTTTTGCTAGCCACAGTGTTTACTGTAAATGGGAAACAAAAAAACTGCATGTTTTTTATAAAAAAGCTTTTGAAAATCCTGAGAATTATTGGTGGTCAAGAGTAAAGAAATGTGTCAGTAACCCAGTGAGGAAACTGAGATTCCTCTTATAAAACAAACATTAATAAACTATTAAGTATGTGTGTCTCTGTGCTCTAAATTTCCTTTCTGTGTAAAAGTATTTATCACTGCCTGCAAATTATCTCCTGACTTGTTTTACTTAATATTTTTTCTAGGGCTAAATATAGAATCTGTATGATTAGCCACATTTCCTGTTCTTTAGGGTTTTTGTTTGCTTGTTGTTTTTTGTGTGTGTTTTTTTTTTTTTTACAGTATTCTGCATTATAGAAAGAAAAATATTTCTTAGTTTTTGTTCAGACACAACAGGCTTTATTTCCTGTATGGAAACAGAGAGGTCCCTGGTGAATCCTTTCAGCATAAAGGAAGCAGTTATATTAAATTGGCTTCATGACAATTTGCACTCCGCAGGGTTCCAGAACTGAGCGCATAAACCAGTATCTTTTTTTATTCTTCAGTTTTGCTTTGTGAGTAGTTGGCCTCAATCCAGAATATCTTTTAAAAATCTTTTGTTTGTTAAAAGAAATGGAAAGGTGACGACTGTCATAGGAGTAAGAACATGTTTCTGTTTATCAGGGCTGAACTCTCAAAACACTTCTTTTAGCGTTTTAGTAAATTCAGCATTTTGTGGCTATAGTTGTCTCTGGCATTTTAAGATGTGTAGGCTCAGTAAAGTGTGTATTTACTTAACATTTAGGTGAGTGCTTGTTGAATGCCAGTATTCTTCTAAGCATTCTAATAACAACTCAATGAAGTAGGGCCTGTTTTTATCCCCATTTTACAGATGACTTTCCAGAATCACATGACTGGTAAGTGCCAATGTAGGAATTCGAGCTCAAGCTTAATAATAGAGCCAGTTTAGGGCCCCACAGTTAGGAGGGCCCCCTCACTTGATTTCATACTCTGCTGTCTCTCTCTTGAATTCTTCACATGTTATGAACAAGAGGCTCTAATTGTATTTTGCATTGGACCTTGCAGATTATTTAGCTGGCCCAGCTTGAGAATCTCTTCTCCTAAACAGCCATGTCAACTTTTCACAGAAGTACAACACCCAACGCAGGGCCTGGCCTGGCAGGTCTGCAACAAAAAGGAATGCCATTCCCCTCCTTGCTATTTTAACAAGGCAACAGACAATGAGAAGACCTTTTGTGATGTTTGTTAATTTTTTTTTCCTCTTAAATCTTTTTTATAAGTGTGATATAAAGCTAATAAAAAAATATAAATTAAAAAAGAAATTGACTTTTGGAGAAAAGAGTGATCACCCAAGATGACCTACAGTTAAAACACTGAGGTACTCTAGCCTTTCTTGTACTTCTTGAAAATCTCCTTCTCTGAAGTCAAGTAGGCTCACCAATACCTTTTCCTGGGTTTTGGGCTGGAGAAGCACATGGCAGAAGACACTCAGAACAGAAAAAGTACCGTTGCTGTCTGGATTTGGTGGGCATGGGATAGCCAAGCGCTAGTTCATTGCACTTTGACTTTAATTGTCAAACCTCAGGCACTGGCTCCGTGTCACCTGACGTAAAGGTCTGAAAAACCAGACAAATGTATTTGTGTGGTTCAACCAGGAGTGGAAATGAAGTAAGCCTCTACTTTTCTAGGGAGAAATGATTTTTTTAGGAACAGTAGCACATACATTTTATGTGTCTTTGAGTTTGTCCGTAAGTGCCACTGGGTACATAGTTGCTCAGTGAAATTGGACTGTGTTTGGTGCGTTTAATGCCTGTCTGTGCTCCAGAGCAACTGCCCTGGGGGCCCCACAGCTAAGCCTGCTGACTTGGCTCCTGCACTGGCTTAGGCCCTGGAGAATTGTAGTAAAGAGACCATGATTTTTTCCAGAAACATATGTCCCAGATGTTTTGCAGAGCCTTAACTTAGACAGTGGTTAGTCTGGAATGTCAGAGAAAGAATCTTATGTATATCACTAAAAGTTTAGAAATATCTGCAGGGACTGGGGCTGCTGTGCACACATTCAGAGCCTGGCTGAGCCACACAGGATCACGCCTCCCTGCTCAGTTCCAGATTATTTGGTAAACAAATCCGTGTTCCCCTGTGCCTTATTGTTATGACTAATTCAAGTCCTCAAGATCACACTTTAGCAAAAGAGGCTGATTTGAGGTTGCAGTAGAGGCCGTTCTCCTGCTGTGCATTTCTGTGGTGTAAAGAAAGCTAGTGCTCTACTCTCAATTCAAACTGAAGAAATCAGTAGCTATCTTGTCTTTTCCAATTTCTCTTGAAACACTTGGGAATGCAGCTCTTACTGGTAGAGACTGCTCATGAGAAATTCGTTGTATCAGTCTTTAAATGAGGCAGGCAAACCACACATCCTGCCCACACCTACTTCCCTGGAAGATTTTATCTACAATTCAGCTGTCCTGAAGGGTCTCAGCAGCTTGCCAGGTCAAAACCAAACTGTTTCAGAGAGGGCTTCCAAGAGTCGTCACAGGAAGCCTGCGCTGGGACGAGGAGTGCTATGATACCATGTCAACAAGAGGAATGTTGTACAGTTTTAAACTGAATAGCAAGAGTTCCTTGCTAGAAGGAAGCTGGCCTAAGCTTCCCCTTACAAAAGCAACTTCAAACATACTTTAATTGCCTTTACCAGAAGAGAGTAACACTGGAAAATGTATCACCCTGTACTGTGCAGCTCCCTGCCTGGAATCACACTTCGTATCTTCTAAAAGTCCCCAGCTCACCAAAAAGAGTTTGGTAAAACTCTTACATGAAGAGTCATTCATCCTCTTTAATGTCATTTGCGCATGTGTGCTAAGTTGCTTAAGTCATGTCCAACTCTTTTCGACTCTATGGACTGTAGCCCAACCATAGGGCTCCTCTGTCCAAGGCATTTTCCAGGCAAGAATACTGGAGTGGGTTGTGATGAGCCTGCTTCTGTAAGTCTCAACAGCCCAGCACTCTAAAAGCAAGTTGTGTTCTTATTGCCACTCACTTTAAACACGGATTTGACATGTCTTCTTTTCCCTCCAGAGTGATCACCAATGCCAGGCTCTGCCATCTCACTCAAACAGCAAACTTGGAAGTAATTTTTGTTTTGTTACTCTCTTTAAGCCACATATAATAGATTGCCTTTAAAAGAAAAATAGCCCCAGAATTTTCCCTTGTCTTTTCATTCTCTTCCGTCCTTGTCGTCTGATTTTACCCATCAATTCTGCCTTTGAACTAGCCTTCCTTTTTAGTCCCATGGTCACAACTCAGCTAACTCTTTAACATAAATTTCTTGTTATGTTAGCGTATTTGTTGAGGAACTGAGGCATAACGAGATTAAGTAACTTATCTAAGATTCTGTAACTAGAAAGTAGCAGAGCTGACATTTGAACCAAGGTGCACTAGCTCCAGCCAGACTTATTGAACAGCTGTGTTAGTTTTGAAATATGAAAAGTGCTAAAAAGTAGACCAACAAGGTGCTGTGATGGGAATACAGTGCAGGGTGCTGTAAAGAGGAATATCAGGAAAGGATTCTCTAAGAAAGGGTCACTTTAGATGAGATTTGAGGCCGAGTGCCTGATACATTTGTCTTCTTCCCACTTCCCATAATATCTCCCGTTACCCATGCCCTGGTTTCAGCCACTTCTCTACACACTTCTTCTTTTTGATATATACGTACAATTGTATTTACTTATTGACTGCACTGGGTCTTTGTTGCTGCTCAGCCTTTTCTCTAGTTGAGATCCGCAGGCTTCACTGCAGTGGCTTCTCTTGTTTTGGAACACGGGCTCTAGGCTTGCGGCTTCAGTAGTTGCGGCTCCCGGGCTCTAGAGCACAAGCTTGGTAATTGTGGCACACGTGCAGAGTTGCTCCACGGCTTGTGAGATCTTGCCACATCGGGGATAGAACTCATGTCCCCTGGATTGGCAGGCAGACTCTTATTTGAGCCACCAGGGAAGCCCGTCTGCACACTCTGTGTCCTAGCCCCACACACAAGTTAAAGCTGATTACACACCACCAGATTGCAACACCTTGTGCTTATAAACACCTGTGAAGGGAAGACACCAATGCTTTTGCTAATTATTTCTTTCTGTTTGCCTCACTTGAGGGACTATACCTCATACTATTGTGTCCTTGCTTCATTCTTGGTCATACCTACCACAGCTCAGCACAGAATGTAGCCATGAGGCAAGTACATAAATTTTAGACCTTGTCTGTGCCTACTTCTACTAGTTCCATTTCATCTGGATCAGTACTTCTCAAGGTTTTTGGTCTCAAGACCTCATTAAAAATTGTTGAAAGATCCCAATGAACTTCTGTTTATATGGGCTATATTTGTCAATATTTACCACATTAGAAATTAAACCAGAATTTTTTTAAACATAAGAATATACAAGTATATATACTTTCCATTATCCGTCAGAGCAATGATTTCATCACACATCATTGTAGCATTTACAAAACTATAAAATAAAGAATGTGGAGGGAAAAGGCAAATAACATTTCAGTATGTCTTATGACAGTAGTTTTGACCTCATGTTCTCATTTTGAGAGCTGCTCTTTATAATGCAAGCCAATGAGTTCACCTCCTCTAGCAGCCTTTCGTCAGCCTGTGCTGTCTACTAGTTTCCTATTGCTGTGTAACAAAAATGCTGCAAAGTTACAGGCTTAGAATAATGCCTATTATCTCACAGCTCTTGCTTAGAGACCCATGCAGTGGGCTGTTTGCTGTGTGGCATGTGGGATCTTCCTCAACCAGGGACTGGAATCTTAACCACCGGACTGCCAGGGAAGTCCCTGATGGTGATCTGTTTCTTACAAGCTAGCAGGAGAGTCTCTACTGCTGCTTGTCTCTTTTAAGCACTCACATGACGGGGTCAGACACACCTAGGGTAATCTCCCTTTTAATTAACTCAGGGTCAGCTGATTAGGGATCATAATAATATCGAAAACGTCCCTTTTGCCATATTAATAATGTCATCAGGAGATTGATAGCCCATGATATTCACAGGTCCCACTCCTACCTGGGGGCTTCCCCGATGACTCAGTGGAAAAGAATGTGCGTGCCAATGCAGGAGATGTGGGTTCAGCCTCTAGGCTGGGAAGATCCTCTGGAGACGGAAATGGCAACCCACTCCAGGATTCTTGCTTAGAAAATCCCATGGACAAGGGAATCTGGCGGGCTATAGTCCACGGGGTCACAAAAGAGTCAGACATGACTTAGTGACTAAACAGCAACAACAACTCCTACTTCAAGACAGGATCATACAGGGTGTGGGTATCATGGGGTAGAATTCTATGCCATATTATAATTCTGCCAGTTGTAATCTGCCTGGTGATTTTGTTTTGTTTTGAAAAAAAAAATTTTGTTTTTAACTTTTACTTAGGCCACCAAACTCCTGCATTAGCATCCAAGTTCTCTATCCTTTTTTTTTTTTAATATGAGAAATTCATGTCTTCCAAACCTCATCCCTTTTCTAGCAAGCTGTTCTGTGCCTCACTTGTTTACTTGTCAAATAGGCATAATAATGGTACCTACTTTTAGAGCTGTGAGCATTAAACTAGAAGATACATGTGATGCCTTTAGCACAGAGCCTAACACATAGCAAGCCCTATGCAGCCTGATGTCTCCAGGCAACCAAGGTGGCTCCCTTGGTATGTCATGTCCTGGAGGTAGGTTGTCCTTAAACTAAGCGCAGCAACCACTTCCTGCCCTCTAGGATGGCCTTTATCAAAGCAGAAAATAACAAGTGTTGCCAAGAATGTGGAGAAACTGAACTCTCACATTGCTGGTGGGAATGGAGAATGGTTCAGCAGCTGTGGAAAACAGTTTGGCAGTTTCTCAAAGAATTAAAAGTTACTGTATGATCTAGCAATTCCACTCTGAGGTATATACCCCACAGAATTGAAAACACGTGTTCGCACAAAAACCTGTACACAAACATTCATACCAGCATTATTCACAATAGTCACAAGGTGAAAACAACTCAGACATCCACCAACAAATGGATGGATTAGCAAAAGTGGTGTATCTGCACAATGAAATATCATTCAGTCACAAAAGGGATGAAGTACTAATTCATAACATGCTGCAGCATGCATGAATGAACCTTGAGGACACACTAAGGGAAACAAGCCAATCCTAAAAACCCACATATTGTATGATTCTGTGTATATGAACTGTGCAGAACAGGCAAATCCATTGAGAATAAGTAGATTCATTGTTTCCAAGGGCTGTGCTGTGCTAAGTCGCTTTAGTTGTGTCCAACTTGCCACCCTCATGGACAGTAGCCCCCCAGGCTCCTCTGTCCATGGGATTCTCCAGGCAAGAATACTGGAGTGGGTTGCCATNATTGAGAATAAGTAGATTCATTGTTTCCAAGGGCTGTGCTGTGCTAAGTCGCTTTAGTTGTGTCCAACTTGCCACCCTCATGGACAGTAGCCCCCCAGGCTCCTCTGTCCATGGGATTCTCCAGGCAAGAATACTGGAGTGGGTTGCCATACCCTCCTTCAGAGGATGTTCCCCATCCAGGGGTCAAACCCATGTCTCTTACTTCTCTCCTGCATTGCCAGTGGGTTCTTTACCACTAGTGCCACTTGGGAAGTCCAGGGGGCTGTGGAAGGAGGCAATGAGGGTAACTTTAAGTAGATATGGGATTTCTTTTGTTTTAAGTGGCAATTAGATGGTGGTAATGGTTTGTACTATTCTGAACATACTAAACCCACTGAGTTGTATGCTTTAAAGGGATGTACCTTATGGCATCTGAATTATTTATCAATGAAAAACACTATCAATAGTCACAGAATTTGTCTGTGAATGTTTGTGGGTGTGTATACAGATGAAGAAAGACAAAACAGAAAACCAGGCACTGCAGCCAGGAAGCAGCTACAGGGAGCGTTTTTGTTTACTGTGATTCCATCTCTGCCCACAGCCAGAGACTGAACCAAGACTGAAGGTGCCGGGACAAAGCACGGCTACTGGGGAAGAGCTGAGCGAGAGCAGGATGAAAAGAGCCAGCGGGGGGCTGGGGGCCTGGCAGGAGAAGACCGCCTCAGTGCACACTCAGCTCCTCCCCCACCTCCTCCCTAAAGGGCCTCACCCCAGGCGGCTGAGGTGAATTGTATTTTCCAAAGTTGGCCGGCCATGTGCTCTGCAGTATGACCTGGCCGCTTCCCCACGCGGGAATGGAGTCTGGCTACTCTTCCCCGGATCTCAACATGGCCACCAGAATGCAGTGAGAGTGGGAAGTGACACGCATTTGAACTCAGACACTCCCCAGAGGCATGCCCTCTCAGAAGGCAGCCCCAGGCCAGGAGAAGCCAAAGGCTCTCGGAGAGGCCAGGTTGTAAGTGTTGCGGTTAACGGTCAGCTAAGCACAGGCTTGGGGTCATCTCCACACAGATGCTGGACATGTGATGGGAGAAGCCTCCAGATGACTCCAGCCCCACCATCTGAGTCACTCCCAGCCTTTTTAGTCCTCCCAGCTTGAGGCTCCTACACCACAGAGCAGAGAAAAGGTCTCCCTCTGCTCCCATTGAGTTTCTGACCCAGAGCATCCATGGGCAGAATTAAATGGTTGCTGTTTTCTGCCACTAAGTTTTGGAGGAGTTCACTTCAAAGCAATGGGTAATTAGAGCAATAACTTTTCAGAAGGAGCCAATCCCTCCAAAGTTTGGTTACTTTGGCTTAATATTAGGAGAGGAAACGATTTCTCCCCCCAAGGCAAAAGGAATAAAATGTATTTCTACACCATGAATAGGAAAAGGCCTTTTTTTTTTTTTCCTTCTTCTCCTTGCTCCTTGGCCTCCATGTAGCAGTGAAACAGAAACCAGTGAATTCTTTTAAATCTTTTAACCATATGCAGATGAATAAGCAAATGCTTGGACCTGATTCCTAATCTCTTTTCCTTTCCTGTGTAACTGATGGATTCTTTTTTCCACTCTAATAAACTTTAGTATTTAAACAGAAGTCATGTGTCACATGTATGACGATTAGTGGCAAGAATGTAGAAAAAGAGATAGCTGCGGAGCACGAAGCCTTAATTAATAGCCAAGCCATTCAGCTGAAAATAAGAACAGTGTTTCTGGCAGGGAAATGTGAACTTGGCCTCCTTTTTCTCCCCTCAGTCTTTTTGGGATAATTATTTAAAATTAAATGATTATAAAGAGAACTTTTCAAAGTTTTCATTCAAGTGCCAGTGCTTGAATTTCAGTAATCTTTCAGTGACATCGCATAGGCCCACCCTTCCCATTTCTGGGTCTTCCTGTGAATTGCCAAACCCCAGAATTTGCAAACTGAGACTTGTGCAGGAATCAAACAGAAGAAGGCGACAGTGGCAGGAGGCACGGAGTCTGGAATGATAGTCTCCTCTCTCAGAAAAAGGGAAAAGAAGTTTCATTCTTCAAAGAAAACAGAAAACGAGACTTTTATGGAAGTACCATATACAGCATTGGCAGAAATTCAGCAGGGAATAAAAAATATCCAAAATGTTTCCTTGTTCAGTTCCAGCCTGGCAGCCAAATTACAGACGCTCCATTTTCAAGCTGATTTCCTCTGAGGTCTCTGGACCTGGGACCAAGCAAGGCCTCGAAAATGGCCCAAGCTTTGGTCCGTTGATTCCCTGGCTGAAGAAGCTAAGTCTTAAGATGGAGAGAGAGCTAAAATTCATGAAAATCTTATAGAAAAGCTGAAAAGTTTTAGAAAAACTTACAGAAAAGTTTGTGGCTGATATGGTAAAAGGTCTGAGACTTGACAGCCATTCCAAAGAACAAAATAATGCCATTTGCTGCAACATGGGGGGACCTATCCCCAAGAAATAGAAGGGCAAAAAGGCAAAGTGTTGTCTGAGGAGGCCTTACAAACAGCTGTGTAAAGAGGAGAGGCGAAAGGCAAAGGAGAAAAAGAAAGATACACCTATTTCAATGCAGAGTTCCAAAGAACAGCAAGGAGAGATAAGAAAGCCTTCCTCAGTGATCAGTGCAAAGAAATAGAGGAAAACAATAAAAGGGGAAAGATTAGAGATCTCTTCAAGTAAATTAGAGGGAACCAAGGTAACATTTAGTACAAAGATGGGCTCGATAAAGGACAGAAATGGTAGGGACCTAACAGAAGCAGAAGATACTAAGAAGAGGTGGCAAGAATACACAGAAGAACTGTACAAAAAAGATCTTCATGACCCAGATAATCACAATGGTGTGATCACTCACCTAGAGCCAGACATCCTGGAATGCGGAGTCAGGTGGGCCTTAGAAAGCATCACTACAAACAAAGCTAGTGGAGGTGATGGAATTCCAGTTGAGCTATTTCAAATCCTAAAAGATGATGCTGCGAAAGTGTTGTACTCAATATGCCAGCAAATTTGGAAAACTCAGCAGTGGCCAAAAGGACTGGAAAAGGTCAGTTTTCATTCCAATCCCAAAGAAAGACAATGCCAAAGAATGCTCAAACTACCATACAATTGCACTCATCTCACATGCTAGCAAAATAATGCTCAGAAATCTCCAAGCCAGGCTTCAACAGGACGTGAACCATGAACTTCCAGATGTTCAAGCTGAATCTAGAAAAGGCAGAGCAACCAAAGATCAAACTGCCAACATCCATTGGATCACTGAAAAAGTGAGAGAGTTCAAAAAAAACATCTATTTCTGCTTTATTGACTATGCCAAAGCCTTTGACTGTGTGGATCACAACAAACTGTGGAAAATTCTTCAAGAGATGGGAATACCAGACCACCTGACCTACCTCTTGAGAAATCTGTTTGCAGGTCAGGAAGCAACAGTTAGAACTGGACAGGTAACAACAGACTGGTTCCAAATAGGGAAAGGAGTACGCCAAGGCTGTATATTGTCACCCTGCTTATTGAACTTCTATGCAGAGTACATCATGAGAAATGCTGGACTGGAGGAAGCACAAGC
>SJYA01000795.1:2927760-2987226 GCA_006410615.1 Neotragus moschatus | reverse complement strand
TTTCCCTATTTGGAACCAGTCTGTTGTTCCATGTCCAGTTCTAACTGTTGCTTCCTGACCTGCATACAGATTTCTCAAGAGGCAGGTCAGGTGGTCTGGTATTCCCATCTCTTGAAGAATTTCCCACATTTTATTGTGATCCACACAGTCAAAAGCTTTGGTATAGTCAATGTTTCAAATTATTACTACAATTTCCCATATGTTGCAATTTTTTTAAACAGAGTCTTCTTAGAAGACTGCCTTTCTCTGAGAACCCTGGAGGAATTCACAAAGAAACAAGACAGTTTTTATTTCCATCCTAAAAACAGTGGGGTAAGTGGCAACATGCATGTTGGTGGGCTGCCAGCACCTTCTTCGTATTCACAAGGACTAGAATGATCTGGGGTGAGCAACAGAAGGCACTAAATTCTTACAAGCATCAGGGATTTTTGTGAAGGTTCTAATGTGACATTAATCAAGACAATTTCCATTCAGTGTCAAGGTTTTTATGGATTTTTTGCTGCTTCTATTGTCTGACAACACCTTGTATCTAAGTGTCACCACGTGAGTCTTGGCTTCCACAGGATATTGAATGTATAGGTTTAAGGCAACATGTGTTAAAAGGCGTCTTCAAGTTATGAGAAACAAACAAGTTAGTTATACAATGAAAGGATTTCCTTACTTTTTCCTTTCGTGTTCCAGAGAGGGATACAATGGTCTAAACCCCAGCTTTGTCTAACCAAACCTGTAAACGTTATTTTTTTAAGTTTTCACTTGATATTAAATGGGAATTGATCTATGCCATACACAAATTATACATTGAATCTTTTGGAAAACTAAGGATTTGGTTTACCACCATTATCTATTATCTGCTAATCATACATCCAATATTTTTCAATATTTTTTCTTCAGTAACTAAGCCAGGGGTCCTTAAAACAGGGTCCATGGAAATATTTGCACATTTTGAAATTTAGCTATGCATTCTTTGGAAGGAGAGGACATAATTTTCTTTAGATTTTCTGTAAGTCTTCCCTTACTCCCCAAAGAAGGCAACAAAACTTATACATAAGATTTTGAGGCTCTCAAGGACATATTTATTTATTTTTAACTCTTTTCTTCAACTTGAGGCTCGAAATTTAATGGTAAAACAAACAGCCTATCTCCTTTCCTTCTGTATATATTCAATTATCCCACTCCTCCAAAAATGAATGGTGTGTATGAGTGTGTGTGTGTGTGTGTGTGTGTGTGTGTGTGTGTATGGGTATAAAGCCTTCTCTGAAGGCAGCAGGATGCAAAAAAGATTGGGGGAGAAAAAGTAATGGAAATTTTTTTAAAGAAAATAATTTTTTCCCAGAAATCTGCCTTTGATTTTTAAATTTCTACCCCAGTCTCTTGGCTATTGTTATTGTTATTTAGTAGTCACTGTGAGTTCTTTTGTGGATGACTGTAAATTACCGGATTCTATTTTAACTAAAGGAGCTGACATAGCAAATTTATGTTCTGTTATAAATTAAGTGAGGTGATGACGTATGCTTAGTGGTTAGGCTGACATGCAAAATAAATCAGATATAATCATTTGAATATAAGTTTTAGATATAAAATAAACCATTTTGGGGTTTAAACAAAAGACCATAAGAGTAACAGTTTGTCAAAGCACAAATATGCTAATTCTGCTTGCAATCAGCAAAAGAAAAAAATCATGTCAATTGGATATTTTGTGTGTCTTCTTCTGTGAGTACCATACAAAGAAGTTAATAGCTCGGATGTGAAAACATGAAATTTAGAAACTGAAGATTTATAAGCGGATATCTTCACTTTTTTTTTAAACAGATGAGGACGTAAGACCAAAGACACTGCAAAACACAGAGCTGGCCAGTCGCACAAGCTCTAAGACTCCTGTGTTCTAACTCCTAGGCCTACTTTCCACGGTATTTCATCCAGTGAACTAAAGTGAGAAAAAGTAACTATGCCACTGAAGAATGTGCAATAAAAACATAACTGTATACCTGAAACTCAGATAAAGTACTAGGTGAAAGCTAAAAAGATAATCCTACCTATCACTGAATAACTGATAACAAGAACACAACAAAGGGCTAAGTGTGAACTTTGTCATTCTGGTTCTTAGGCCGGAAACCGATTTCTAAAACTGACTTCATTAAGATCTGTTTCTTTATTTAAAGTTATACTGTGGAGGAGTTAACATTAAGGAAGTAAAGGACATTCACTTTTTAGGAGTGGAGTTTTCTGTGCATTTGACTTTTCTCTCTGATTGGGTAATTATCTGTTACTTGCATAATTTAAGTACAAAAAAAAAAAAAATTCTGTACCCTAAGGGTTTTGTTTGATGTACTACAGCTCCAGCGTTCTCATATATCATCTGACTCTGGCCTGTGATTGCCAGTTTTAATGCTTAGCCTATCAGTGGAACTCAAAATAAAAGATAAAAGACCTTACCCTATTTGTGGAGCAATTCAATTATGGTTCCTTTCTTTTGTGGCTTCCAGGAAGAATAGACTAAAAGGTTGATTAAAAGAGAATTGGTAACTGAAAGAAACTTTGGCATCATTTAGGCCAACCTGCAACTTACTAGCGGGGCTTTCCCCATGGCTCAGTGGTAAAGAATCCAGCTGCAATGCAGAAGCCGCAGGAGACTTGGGTTCAATCCCTGGTTGCATGGCAACCCACTCCAGTATTCTTGCCTGGAGAATCCCATGGACAGAGGAGCCTAGTGGGCTACAGTGCATAGGGTCGCAAAGAGTCAGACACGACTGAAGTAACTTAGCACGCATGCACCCAGCTTAACTAGATTAGAAGAAGCAGACCTTCAGAGGCTGTGTGGGGTTAACCCAGCTAGTAAATAAGATGTCAGAGGCCTTCATCCTCCCATTGATCTACCCAGTACCCACAGTGATTGCATTTCCGCAGTGGAGCACGCCTGGTCATAAATTATCCAGTGGTTTTCTCTGGCCCACACTGGGGGATCCCATAGGGAAAGCATCGTTTGTTTTTCTAATGTGTCTCACCTTCCTCACGGGGTATAAAGGTCTGAGCGTGAAGCCTCACTAGTAGCTGCCGTGTGTACAGTGTGTCAGGCGCTTGGCCGGCACCCTGCACACCTTAGCACATTCACTCTTCAGGGCAACCCTGGAGGAGAGATGATACTAGTCCTCTTTTCTATGGGAGGAAACTGAACTCGGGGAGGTTAGGAAACTTGCCCAAAGTCCCACAGTTGATAGAGAGCAGAAGTGAGATTCAGACCTAGAGGTGTGTGCATGTGTGTGTGCAAAGTCGCTTCAGTCATGTCAGACTCTGTGCAACCCTATGGACAGTAGCCTGCCAGGCAGGGCATCTTCCTCACCCAAGGATTGAACCCAGTCTCTCTCTTACCGTCTGCTGCATGAGCCGGCAGGTTCTTTACCACTAGCGCCATCTGGGAAGCCTCGCCTCACCCGTGCATAGGGTGAGTCCAAAACTCACCACAGACAAACACTCTTACATGGAATTATGCTTTATTCACCTTCGTTTTCCTGACAGGTGCTAGCACATAGTAGGGACTCGATAAATGCTATCCAGAAAGAATCAACAGGGGCTTCCCTGGCAGTTCAGTGGTTAGGACTCCACGCTCCCAATGCAAGAGGCGTAGGTTCAGTCCCTGGTTGGGGAACTAAGATCTCACAAGCCATGTGGCAGAGCCAAAAAAACAGAAAAAATGAAAAGAATGAACAAATTATAGAAAAACTTTTTAAAGTGTTATTGTCTATGTTACGGATATGTTTTGTTCACACTGGGGGCAGGGGTGGTAAAAACAACCTAAACATTAGTGGCCCAGTAATCCATCAGTTTTCTCTGTCGTCTGCCAGGCACTCTAGCTGGATGGGGTTGGTTTCCGGCCCTCCTCCCCCCGCTTTGGTCCTTATTTAGTTATTTATTTTTGGCTTGATGGTGTTTTATTTTTATCAAAGTGTAGTTGATTTACAATTTTGTATTTGTTTCAGGTATTCAGCAAAGTGATTCTGTTATGGTGGCAGTGGTGATGGTTTAGTCGCTAAGTTGTGCCCGATTCTTGTGACCCTACAGACTATAGCCCACCAGACCTCTCTGTCCCTGGGATTTCCCAGGCAAGAATACTGGAGTGGATTGTCATTTTCCTTCTCCAGGGGTTCTTCCCACCCCAGGGATCGAACCCACATCTCCTGCACGGACAGGCAGATTCTTGACCACCAAGCCACCAGGAAGCGTATGTGTATATGGGTATATTCTTTTTCAGACTCTTTTCAATCATAGCTTATTACAATGTAGTGGATCAAGTTCCTGTCACAGAGTGGTTTAGTGTGGGGGCCCAGGGCCAGGCTGCCTGTGTTAACCTCCTGCCTCTGCCGTTTCCCCTCACCCTGGACAAGTTATAGAGCCTCTCTGTGCCTCGGTTGTTCCATTCGTGGGGTGGGGATTATAGTTGTGATTTCTTTGGAGAGTTGTTTTGAAAATGAAGTGAGGTAACAGATGTAAAGCACACTGCGGCACAGTAAACACTCAATAAAGAACTTTATGAACTCAAATGTGTTTCTTCGTGGCCCTTGTGAAACCTTTGCCACTCTTGCAGTGAGGCATTTTCACGGGGTGCTCCGTACCACAAACCCAGGGTTATCTCTGGGTTCTTTTCCCAGAGGTTCCTGAGTGTGGACTCTGTTGACATCCCATTATTAATATCTCCTGCTGCCGGGACTGCAGTCAAAGTTTTTCTAGCGGCCTTGCACACCCCAGGGGTTTGCTGCACTTCAGTGCGCCTCAGAGCATGATAACAGGAACTGAAATGGCAGAAACTGAAAACAAAATTTTACAATTCAGCCAAGAAACTCTTGGCTGTTTTTCCCTTTGCTGCGTATAAGGGGGGAAGAAGGGGATTAAATGGAAAACCTATAAAACCTGTAGAGTCTTGTATGTTGTATTCCAGAGTTGTTTTGGTTTAATTTTCTAAATATCCGGACAGGTTTTTCGTTCCTTCATTTGGCAGACATCTCTTGAGTGTTTCTTGTGGTATGATTTGATCCCCCATATATGTCTGGTAGCCATCTACCCTGGGTTTTCTAGAACAATCCCAATTTTAAATGTCTTTGGCGTCTTTTCATGGAAATAAATTAACAAGAAAGAGGGGAAGAAAAGCCTTTGTAAGACCCTCTGGCCAGAATTTTGATTTGTATTTACTTTTAGCTGAGTTTCTGCTTGCCCCAAGCTTAGGAGCCATCTGGAAACAAAGTCCCCAGGAATCCTGCAGGGCATTGTGCCAGGGGAGGTGTACCAGCCTGTATCCTCTGTTTCCCCTTTGGAGGAAGAGACTTAAATATTCATTACATATTTTCATCTATAATTCTGATTGCTCCTTTGAGGCTGCCAATACTGGAAACTAACTTTGTATAGTATATATTCTATATGTATATAATATTACATATTATATAGTCTTTGCTTTTTTTCATTTTTACAGTAAGAGGCATTACTGTGATATATAGGGGGGAAAAAAACATTTTTTAAGCTATTGACCATTGCCATACAAAAATGGACATCCTCTTTCTAAAGTGGAATTCTCCAGGTCCGAATACTGGAGTGGGTACCCTTTTTTCTCCAGGGGATCTTCCCAGGCCAGGGATCGAACCCAGGTCTTCCACATTGCAGATGGATTCTTTACCAGCTGAGCCACAAGGGAAGCCCTCTTTCTAAACAGCCCAACAGAAAAGGCAAGATGCTCCAAGAAAGCCAAAAGCTATATGCTTTGTGGGGATAGAGACCCTCTGCTGTCCCCCCTTTGTATTCTCACAGAGCAGCACTGACATATATCTGCAAAGGAATAACAAAGGCCCCTTTAGTGTCTTTTGAAACATCTTTACTTTCCCAAATAGAAGGACCAAATATTGTTCATTCAGTCGCTCAGTCGTGTGCATCTCTTTGNCCTGTTGAAATAAAAAGCTCCAGGATGATAAGAGCAGGTTTCAGGAAAAGGGTAGTAAGTTACCTAGATCATTATGCAGCATTGACCAGAATGTTGGGTAAATAGTCAACATTTCAATGTATTGTCAGAGCTATACAGCCTGTAGTGTTGTATACATATTAAGAAAAAATACCAATTCCTTTCCACCATTTTCTTGTAAGATGTGATAAGGATCAGGGAGACACTTAGCTTTTGAGTGATCTTTTTGCTGTTGAAGGTAAGGAAGTTATTTTCTGAGATATTGATGTACAGCAATCCTCTTTTCAGTCCTGTTTTTCTCCTTTGCTTACCAGCTTCACTGTAAGAGCCAAGAACCAAGTCATGAAAGCCTCAGTGATGAATAACAGCGGTCAGGTGATCTTGCTTGAAAAAACCACTCATCACAAGAATAACACATCANGTAAGGAAGTTATTTTCTGAGATATTGATGTACAGCAATCCTCTTTTCAGTCCTGTTTTTCTCCTTTGCTTACCAGCTTCACTGTAAGAGCCAAGAACCAAGTCATGAAAGCCTCAGTGATGAATAACAGCGGTCAGGTGATCTTGCTTGAAAAAACCACTCATCACAAGAATAACACATCACTCATTTCTGTTGAAGATGGAATGAAGGGAAGGCTCCTTGGTGATAATGTTCACTGTGCCTAATTCTAGGAAGTAAGTCAAAGTGAAGTTGCTCAGTTGTGTCCAACTCTTTGTGACCCCATGAACTGTAGCCTACCAGGCTTCTCCTTCCATGGGATTCTCCAGGCAAGAATACTGGAATGGGTTGCCATTTCCTTCTCTAAGAGATCTTCCCAACCCAGGATTAAACCCAGGTCTCCCGCACTGCAGGCAGACGCTTATAAACTGAGTTTAATTATTAAAACTCAGTTGATTATATCTTTTCTGATGCAGTCATGCTGGATTATGGTATATTGATCATAGAGTATTCTCCAATGCTTTTTCAAATAAGTTATTATACCTTTGTAGAAAGTTTGTTATTTCCATCCTATTTTGAAAATAATGTGTCTTCCTTTACCAGAATAGCAACAGCCTCTAAGGGAAGGCAAGTGAAAGAGAAATATGCCATTTCTGCCTGAGAGGGTTGCTATTCTCAGCACATTTGGTGTAAATTAAGGAAATAGTGGCTGCTTATGATGGTTAATTTTATGTGTCAACTTGGCTGAGCCATGGTGTCCAGATATGGGGTCAAATATTCTGAGTGTTTCCACGAGAGCATTTTTGGATGAGACTAACATTTAAATTGGTTGATTCTGTATAAAGCAGACTGCCCTCCATGACGTGGATGAGCCTAATCTAATCAGTTGAAGACTTGAAGAGAACAAAATCTGACCTTCCCCAAGCAAGAGTAAATGCCTGAGCTGATGGCCTTTGGTCCTGAACCGTAGCATTAGCTCTTTCTAGATATCAGCCTCCTGGCCTAACCAGCATATTTTGACCTTGCCATCTGCCATGATGATGTGAGCCAGTTCCTTAAAATAAATCTCAGTGAATAGATACACACATCGTATTGATTCTGTTTTTCTGGAGAACCCTAATGAATACACTGCTGTAACAAATGCTCCTACAAATTTCAGTGGCTGAACATGGTAGAATTGAAGTTTTGCTCAGGGAGCGGCTGAATGCCAGGGTTCCTTGTCAGGGGCCAGTTTTCCCCTATGTAGTGATTCAGAAACCCAGGATTCTTTAATCTTATGCTCCATTTTCCTCTGGGCCTCTGAGTCCTCTGTGTGCAGCCACCAGAAAGGAAAGTGAGAGCAGAAAAGGCACATCTTCTTAACCACCTTGGCCAGATGAGACATACATTTTCCCACTAATTTTCCACTGCTGGGTATTAATCATATGACTCCATCAGGAAGGGTGGTGGGGCTGGGAAATGTGGCCCTTGACGGGGAAGCCACTTCCCGACAACCATTCTCCACTATTGAAAGGGAAGAAAGAATTTGGGAGCTACCACAGTCTTCTTTGTGAACACTCACTTTCTGTTATATGTATTTTTAAGGAGACTTACCTCAGCTCAACTCTACACCCTTTTGTGTTTTGCTTGGTGAATGTGTTTCCTTTTGCAATTTTACAGAGCACCTTATGTCGGTTTCCCAAGTATTTGACCTCTCATCATTAGACCTTTCACAGATTTAAAATCTAATGAGGAAAACAAGGTTAAATAAAAGCAGAAAGCAGAGCACACTATTACATGTGCAAAAAGCAGGTGAGAAGGGACGTACAATGGGTGTTCAGGGGAAGGAAAGACTCTTGGGCTGTTAGGTTCAGCAAGAGCATTTATGGAAGATGTGTGCTTGCACTGAAACATTAAACCTGAGTGGGATTTCAATGAGCAAAGGGAATGGCGAGGACGTTTCAAGGAGGGTAGATGAGAGGCTTGAGCAAGAAAACAGAGGCAGAAATGAGAGAATAATTTTTGAAGAATAGTCAAAAAAACAATCTGACTAGAGAGCGTTCTAGGGAGAATATTGGGGTTTTTTGTTAATAAAAAGGTAAATTAAATCTGGATTGTGCTTGAACTGAAGTAATATCTAACTCATGGAGATCCTTAGAGGATTTTTGCATGAAAAAAAAAAAATTTCAGAAGAACAATGTAGTGGAAGTATGCAGGATGGTTTGGAGGGGAACACAGAGAAGCAAGAGACAAGAATCCTCACAACCCCTGATTGTACAGTCTGTGGTTGTCTTTGTACTAGTCAGAATGTTTTTAGTTGCATGCGAAAGAAGTTCAACTTAAACTAGCTTAAGCAAAAAGAGGGTTTCTTGATTTGTGTAAAAGAGAAATCTTGGCTGTATCTGTGTTAAGCATGGCTGGAATCCAGGAGCAAAAAGTGTGTCATTAAAGTTCAGTCTTCCCATCCCTCACCCCTGCCTGACCCTGCTGTGAGTCCATTTCTACACAATGAGCAACATGGCATTGACTGCTCCCACCTCACATCTTTGACCCTTGGCAAGCCCAGCAGAAAGAGACCGTCTTCCTAGGCAGTGCCTGTGGGGCTGACCCGGGGCAGATGCTTCTTATTCAGTTTTGGGTCCTATCTGCATCCCTGAACCTGTACTATGGTCAGAGCAGGGAACTGCTCTGGCCAGTGCTGGACCATGTGCCCCAGCGTAGAAAGATATGTATATTTGGGTGAGGGGCTGGACAGGCTCACCAGTCCCATCTGAAACGCGCAAAAGGATCTATCAGGAGAAAGATTCTGTTATCAGAAGGAGAAAAGAGGGGTGCACTTCACTACCACCTCTAATGTCTTAAGTTTTCTCTTTTTCTTCCGTGTATTTTCTTTCTTAAACAAACATTTGAATGCCTCTTCATTGGCTGGATTCCGTTTTACTAGTTAGTATCTTCCATCTCATCTCCCTGTATCACCTATGCTAGTACTGAGCATATAGTAAATCCTCAACTCTCTGAAATCTACTCCAGAAATATCTCACACTCATCCTCCTATTCTGCAATAGGAAATGGCAACCCACTGCAGAATTCTTGCCTGGAAAACCCCATGGTCAGAGGAGCCTGAAAGGCTACAGTCCTTGGAGTTGCAAAGAGTCAGACATGACTTAGCAACTGAGTGTGCACACACACATCCTTCTATTCACGCTCCCCATCCTTATCCTGTGAGCAAGACACTCTTGCTTCTTNCATCCTCCTATTCTGCAATAGGAAATGGCAACCCACTGCAGAATTCTTGCCTGGAAAACCCCATGGTCAGAGGAGCCTGAAAGGCTACAGTCCTTGGAGTTGCAAAGAGTCAGACATGACTTAGCAACTGAGTGTGCACACACACATCCTTCTATTCACGCTCCCCATCCTTATCCTGTGAGCAAGACACTCTTGCTTCTTGCCTGGCACACTGCAACAGACTCCCTACTGGGCTTTCTGCCTCTGATCTCTGGCCTTTTTAACTCAATTTGTACAATCTACCAGACTTATCATCCTAAAACAGATCAGATTGTGATAGATGTTGACATGGGACAAATTCTATAATTCTTAATATGGCAGCGTGGTTGTTTCTTCAGTGCCCACAAATGTCCTCCCATCCTAATATGTATTTGCCATGTGACTTTGCTGCTTCTCCTGCTGAGAAGTGGAGCCCATTTTTTTTGCCTCCTTGTATCTGGGTAGGCCTTGGGATTTGGGTTGACACACAAAATGCAGCAGATGTGACATGAGAGTTCTGAAATTTAGGTCTACCATGCATGGCAGCTGCTGCTTGTTTGGAGCATTGCACTGAGATTCTGATGTGAGCGGGCCAGTCTAGCCTAATGGAAAATGAGAAGCCACATGGGAAAGAGCCGAGGCCCTCTAGCCAACAACCAGCACCGACATCAATGGCCAGACTTATGAGTGAGGCCACTTGGATCTCCCAGCTGGTTCATTCTCTAGCTCTCTGCAGCCAGTGTCTTGAGCCCAGAAGAAACAATAGAGGATTACCCAGCAAACCACAGAATTATGAGAAATAGTGAATCGTTGTTATTCTAGGCCAGTAAGTTTGTAGGCATTGTGCTATGCACAATGGGTAACTGAAGCAGGTAGAAACATAAGGACTTGTTTGAAGGTGAGGAATACAATGACTAGAATGACTCTCATTAATTGAGGTTTAAAGAAATAAATAATGGTACTACCGAGGAGCACAGCGGGCTAATAGGAAGGCAAATGATTATAAACAGGACTTGCATCTTTCATTCAAGCAGCTGCTGAAATCTCACCTCCTTTATTAACCTTTGCTGGAATAAATAAAATAGCATAAATTCTCAAGGGGAAAAAAAAAGAAATAGATAATGAGTGCAGATGAGGGTGTAATAAGCATTGGCATGTTATACAGAGAGGTCAGAAAGAGAAAAAGAAATATATATTAATACCTGTATGTGGAATCTAGAAAAATGGTTCATACAAACCTATTTGCAGGGCAGGAATAGAGATGCAGACGTTGAGAAAGGACTCGCGGACACAATGGGGAAGGGGAGGGTGGGATGAACTGAGTGACTAGCATTAACATATATACACTATCATGTGTAAAATGGACAGCTAGTGGGAAGCTTCTGTATAGCTCAGGGAGCACAACTAGGTGCTCAGTGGTGACCTAGAGGAGTGTGGGATGAGAGAGAGCCTCAAGAGGGAGGGCATATATGTATGTAGATATACACATACATATACACACAGCTGATTCACGTTGTACAGCAGGAACTAACACAACATTGTAAAGTAATTATCCCCCAATTAAAAAAACAGAGCCTTGGGAGTCATTGGGATATTTCAGTATGTCCAGATGTCCAGTTGGTAGGTGAATGCATGGGTCTGGGGCTGCCTGGATTGAGTCATCTTTTTCAGTAGTTGGGAGTGGATTAAGTCACCCAGGACCACCCAATGACTGAGTGGAGACAGAAGCTGAAGGTCAGAAGAGAAAACCTTGGGGAACACTCACTTTTAAGGCTGGGCAGAGGAAAGGAAGCCGAAAGAGGAGATAGAGTTTTTAACAGAGTTTAAAAGGGATAGACTATGTTTATGTACTTTACTTTTTTATTCTTCCTCTTTTTCTGGCTGACCAATAAGGAAAAAAAGAAAAATAATAGGAGTTAAGAGTCTACCCGGGATGGTAATGGAAGGATGTCCCAAGGACCTAATCAGTCATTCTCAGGATGCGAAGGACCCCTGCAAACACAACAGGTCAGTGGTCAGATGTTCCCTATCTCATTCCAGGGCGCAGGGGAAATGCTCTGTGAAGCGGCGTGGCAAAGTGTGAGAAAAGCTACTCAACCATCTGGCTGCCCAGGCTCCTCTTTCACCCAGACAGAGATCTAAGGGAAACCCAAACAGATGCAGAGAAATATAGACAAACGTGCCACTTAGTCATCACCAAAGGAGGCAGAGATGTGTGCAGAGGCAGCCAAAGACAGACAGAAATCAAAATCCACAGAGCACAGACAACACAGTCAAGGAGGGACAAAGATATGTGAACATAGCAGAGGCTTGTTTCCTGAACTGTCCGACCTCTACTTCAACTCGGTATCCCTCTTAGATACAGCCTCAGTGTATCTTTATGGGTACCGTCCTGTGGGAAACTCAATTATTCCACTTACATCTCAGCTTATACAAGTATTCGATTACGTATTTATGTCAAACACTCTCCATCCAAGACCCACCCTAACAATTTAAATTAACAGAGTTGCTGATACTCTTTACAATACATGGGGTATGTATGGGGGTGTTTAGTACTCACAGATATCCCTCAAATTTAGCTATCTTGATTTAGTCCCCACATTTTACAGGATTTTTTTTTGTTTGTTTGGTTGGTTACATTTTTTATGAGACTGCAGCATGCTGTCTTAACCAACTCTCTGCCTCTTAAGCAAAGATTCAGTTGAACAAACACATACCAAGCACCCACTCTGTGAGTTTCTGTAGGACCCACACAGATGTAGGCAGTTGTGTCCTGGTAGAAAAATACTCAAGAAAAGAAGACTTAGCAGCATTTGCCAATTTTTGATTTTTGTAGTGGAAACACTCCCATTGTGGCTGATTTCAGGCTGCCAGAGGCATAACAACTGGCTGGCAAAAATCCTGAATATTTAGCTGCCCTGGAACAAACATTTAAGAATGAGCTGCAGGACTTCTTTGGAAATCCAGTGGTTAATACTATGAGCTTGCTTCCACCGCAGAGGGCACAGGTTCAATCCCTGGTCAAGGAGCTAAGATCTCACATGCCGCAGCCAAAGGAAAAAAAAAAGGAGTTACCACATGGAGGAAGTCTGAGACACCTCAGATTTCAGCCATTACCCACTGTCAGCTATGTGTGTGAAACCATGTTGGTCCTTCCAGCCCAGCTGACTCTCCAGCCAAACTGCCCAGGTAAGACAAGAACTTCTCAGGCAAACCAAAGAAGCATGAGAAAGTATAAGTTGTTTCAAACCACTAACTTTTGAGATGCTATCTTATACAGCAATAGCTACCAGGCACACATAAAGCACTGTGAAAGTGCTACACTCAATATGCCAGCAAATTGGGAAAACTCAGCAGTGGCCACAGGACTGGAAAANTGGGAGGGATTGAAGGCAGGAGGAGAAGGGGATGACAGAGGATGAGATGGCTGGATGGCATCACCTAGTCAATGGACATGAGTCTGAATGAACTCCGGGAGTTGGTGATGGACAGGGAGGCCTGGTGTGCTGTGATTCATGGGGTCTCAAAGAGTTGGACACGGCTGAGCAGCTGAAGTGAACTTAACACATAAAGCACAGATTGCATGGAAAGGGTTGGTCTATAGAGAAGTAAGTGCCTTTGTTTGCCTTCTGGTTGTAATCCTCAGCCCTATTCACAAGCTATCCAGGAAGTTTCAGCCTCTCTCTTTGCTACACCAAGATTTCCCGGACCACCTGGTGCTGAACATAAGGGTGGGCAGCTCCAATGTTAAGGCCCTTTTGGATATGCCACCAGTCCAGTGTTTAATCAGACTGGGCATTGGATAAAGCAAAGATTCATATTTACAAGCAGCCATCTTAGGAAGATGTGTTTTACTGAAAATCAGGAATGATGATTCCATGAAGTGAAGGGAATTTGAACAGCCATGAGCAAAACCACTCCCAGGCAGATTGAACATTTAAAACCTCTTCCTTGGTTTTAGTCTCCTCTGAATAATGACATTTCTTATCTGTCCCGCCATCTGTAACAAACTTTGACCAACTGTAACTGATGTGTTAAATATTGACTTGGTGCAGTAGTGAGGATCCACGATCCATTTCTTTCAGGACACTACTTCCCGTAGTGAATATTTTAGGGGGCAGGTGTTTCTGCACACCTGCAGACTGGTCTCCTCTAAGGGACTTTGTCCTACTAAAGATTTCCAAAGACATGGCCTGTGACTTTGGCCGCACCATCATCATTCGCGAAACACTGGTGACTCTAAAGAATCAGCAACCCGGACAATGAAAAGGCATCACCTCAAAGATTCAGTTTTCTAGACAAAGGCAAGAAAATGATGATCACAATAGTCAAGATGGGATTTCCTCCCAGGAGGAGGGAGAGAGTCAAATATCAGGGAGGGACACAGAGAGAAGGCTTCAGGTAATACCTGGTTTCTTTCTGGATGCTTGAGTCACATGGCATTTTCTTCATAGCAATTTTTAAAGTATGTACATAATTTTTTTATTGAAGTAGAGATGATTTACAATATTGTATTTCAGATGTACAGCAAAGTCATTCAGATTCTTTTCCATTATAAGTTATTACAAGATCTTGAATATAATTCCCTGTGCTATACAGTAGGCCCTTGTTTATCCACTTTGTATATAGTAATGTGTATCTGTTAATCCATCCTAATTTATCCACCTCTCCCTTTCCTCTTTGGTATCCATAAGTATTTTGTGTGTGTGTCCGTGGATCTGTTTCTATTTTGTAACTAAGTTCATTTATATCCTTTTTTTAAGATTCCGTATATAAGTGATATCATGCATTTGTCTTTCTCTGACTTACTTCGCTTAATATGATAATCTCTAGGTCCATCCATGTTGCCTTAAATAGCAAGATTTCATTCTTTTTTAATGGCTGAGTAATATTCCAATTTTCTTTATTCATTCATCAGTAGACACTTAGGTTGCTTCTATGTCTTTGCTGTTACAAATAATGCTGCTGTGAATATTGGGGTGTATGTGTCTTTTCTAATTAGAGTTTTCATCTTTTCTGGAAATATGCCCAGGAGTGGATTGCTGAATCATGTGGTAACTCTAGTTTTTTAAGGAACCTCCATACTGTTCTCCATAGTGGCTACACCAATTCACATTCCCACCAACTGTGTAGAAGGGTCCCCTTTTCTCCACACCCTCCCCAGCATTTATTATTTGTAGATTTTTTTGATGATGGCTCTTTTGACTGGTGTGAGATGATACCTCACTATAGTTTTGATTTGCACCTCTTTAATAATTAGTGACACTGAGCATCTTTCAATGAGCCTTTTTGGTTATCAGTATCTCTTTGGAGAAATTTCTATTTAGGTCTTCTGTCCATTTTTTGACTGGGTTGTTGACTGTTTTGATATTGAACTGTATGAGCTGTTTGTATATTTTCAAAATTAATCCCTTGTCAGTTGCATCATTTGCAAATGTTTTCTTCCATTCTGCATGTAATTTGTATACTCTTGTGAAGGTAGGTTTTATTTCACAGTAAGAAAAAAAATTAATTGAAAATTAATGCATTCTGCATTCTGACTTTTCTCATGTTGCCTAGGAACATGTCATAAATGAAGAATCCGGACCCCATTTCAGAGCTACCAGACCTACTGGTCCCCAGTGGTTTGTCTGCTCATTAAAGATTGGGAAACAGGGTCCAGGCTTAATCACTAATCCTCATGCATTGGGAAAGTCACTTTATCCTCGAGTCTTAGTTTCTCGTCCGCAAAATGGGTATAATAATACAGATGTGGCCTCCCTTCCAAGCTGCTGTGAGGAGGATGGGAGATGATGTATGCGAAAGTTCTTTGAAGGACAGTTAAGCACCATATAAACGGGGCTTCCCAGGTGGTGCTAGTGGTAAAGAATCTGTCTACCAAGGCAGGAGATGCAAGAGACGTGGATTTTAACCCTGGGTCAGGAAGACCCCTGGAGAAGGAAGTGGCGATCCACTCCATGGACAGAGAATTTCATGGACGGAGGAGCCAGGCGGGCTACACAGCCCACGGGATCGCAAAGAGTCAGACACGACTGAGCACACATCATATAAACTAGGGATTGTTATCACCTCGGGGCAATGCCCTGAATGAATCAATTACACTGTGAACAATGATCATTCCCTCAGTTTCATGCTTTCTGAAATCTTTTCAGCTCTAACTTTCCAGCAGAATCATGTTTCTTGCTTCAGCTGCTATGCACTTGCTTTCATCCCTGCCCTAGGACCCAGATGCAGGGTCCTCCTAGTCCTTTGCAACCTATTTAGGGCAAATGGCTTCTTTCAAAAGGCACTGGCATCACCAGCGTGACTTTCTGACGAATCAAATTGTACTGTGTCAGAGCAGTGTTCTGGCCTCCCCTGGGTGGAAGCTGGGCTCCAGAGAAATCTGTGAGCAGTGGGTAGACAGGCCTCTGACACATCTTCCATTGTTCGTGGCTCTTATTATTTATTTATTTATTTTTTTAAGAATAAAAGCAGTAATCCTGTGCTCTGCATGTTGGAAAAACTCAAGAAGTGATGATAAATATATGCATTGTTTCATAAGATATAAGTTTTGAATTTTCTTCCAAGCTTTGAAAAATATTAAAACAGTTCCAAAAGGTCTAAATAGGAAAAGAAAGTACCTATAGGTGTGACTGGCCCAGGTTTCTTGCATTGAGCTCCTTCTGCTGAGTTTCAAGAATCAGCATATTATTTTTAAGGATGAGGTTCATAAACGCTAGACATTCAGTTGTTCTGGTTGTCTTTGTGATCTACCAGTACAACATGGGGAAATATAGATGTGTGTGTATAGATTTTTCGATGACCGCATTAAAAGAAAGAAAAAGAAGATATGAAAGGGCTGTGGTAAAATTTTTAAGAACTCCCCCAGAGCCCATGTTCCACTGTCAGATCCTCCTGACCAATCCTAGCACTCCTGCTGCTGCTAAGTCGCGTCAGTCGTGTCCTACTCTGTGTGACCCCATAGACGGCAGCCCACCAGGCTCCCCCGTCCCTGGGAATCTCCAGGCACGAACACTGGAGTGGGTTGCCATTTCCTTCTCCAATGCACAAAAGTGAAAAGTGAAAGTGAAGTCACTCAGTTGTGTCCAACTCTTAGCGACCCCATGGACTGCAGCCCACCAGGCTCCTCCGTAATCCCAGCACTACCAGTTATTTGTTGTGAAACTAAGTAAGTTATTTAACTCCACTTGGTCTAAGTGTTCTCATCTATACAGTAGGTTAGGTTTATTGTAAAATTTTTTTAATCACTTAAACCATGTACCCAGTGTGTGATAAGGGCTCCATAAATGTCAATTACATAATGATCAAAGAAAGAAACTAGACGTTCAATTCAGGGGGAAAACACATCAAACTTATTAATGTCATTGTCATGATTATCAATATTCTACTGATGATATTTGTGCAGAGAAGAGTTAAATTTAGCAGGCTCTTTTATTTTCAGACAAATTATATTCAGAGACTGAGAATGTCTTTACTAATTATTCATTTAATGTAGGTTCATTGTGGGAATTACAAGAATTTCACAAGCCAAGAGCATACAGGATAATGTCTCTTATAAGCCAATAAAGAAATAACATGTTCCAAACCACTGATAGACTAATTACATTATTGTTCCAGGCAAGGGGAGATGAAAGGAATAAAATCCAAATTTAGTTGAGTTGTGCCTTTGTGTAAGCTAGTTTGGAAGAGTTGGCTTAACCAACCAGAAGCTAACTTCCAGCTGCTGGAGAAGCAGAAGTCCCATGTTTCTAGGAATGAAGGTGCTGGTGTTGGCAGGCAAGATACTCTCCTTCAAGAGGCTGCTGCACTATCTTTTGGGGATTTATTAGTAGCTTTCTGGTTGTTATAGCCAAAATTTCAATTATACCTCTTTCTTAAAAAAAAAAAAAAAAAGAGGCTGCTGCAAGGTTTTCAACACTGCTGGCAAAGAGTTGCCTTGCCCAGACAGAATTCTCTTGGAAAGTCCTCACCAACTCGGTGTTTAAGGCTGAAATGTGCCCTAGCCCAAGTGACTCCTCATGCATTCTCATCCATAGGCCCCCAGCAGTGCTCGCCAACAGTTGACCTATGGAATGCTCATTGACGTCAACAGATATGATGACATCAAGATACAAAACAGCTTCCNCAGAATTCTCTTGCAAAGTCCTCACCAACTCGGTGTTTAAGGCTGAAATGTGCCCTAGCCCAAGTGACTCCTCATGCATTCTCATCCATAGGCCCCCAGCAGTGCTCGCCAACAGTTGACCTATGGAATACTCATTGACGTCAACAGATATGATGACATCAAGATACAAAACAGCTTCCTCTGTGTAAATAACTTTGCTCTTAGATCAAAACAAGCTCATTCTTAGATCAAAAACCAAGTAAGAGGACTGGCAGCAAGATGGAGGAGTGAGACTAGGAGATTGCCTGCCTCTCCACAAATACAGCAGAAACTCATCAAAATATGGAACAACTCCAACACAGTAACTTCTAAAGGATAGCAGAAAACTCCAGAAAGGCATGCTGACCTTTCTGGAATGAGAAATGAAACCAATATTATAAAGCAAATATCCTTCAATTTAAAAAAAAGAATTCCCCAGGGGGAGCGGGGACGTGAGTTTGAAATCACTTGAAACCAATACACAAGACTAAACTGCTATCCAAGAAGAGATCGGCTTGCAAGATTGGCCCTTGGCTGGTGTCTGGGAAAGTAGATTTTAAGAAGGTTCCCACCCTTAACTGATAAGACCAACTCGCTGTGCCCAAACTGTTTATAAAAACAATGTGGTTTATGCTCAACACCCGCTTTCCTTCTGACAGCCTGGAATTTGGGCATGTGCCATGCAGAGGCTGCCTGTCTGCCCAGTTAAAACCTCGCGCACTGAGTCTCCAAGGAGCTCTGGATGGCATCTCTCTCACATGCAAAACTCTTTGCTTAATCAAAGAACCAAGCGTGTCCTTTGGGACCACACTGGGGCCAGACCGCTGGATGCTCAGCCCTGGCTTTCCCCAGCCATCGCTCGCCTGCTCTTCCTTTGCCGATTGTGCTTGGTATCCTTTCACTGCCGTAGATCAGAGCCCAGTGATAAAGAATCCAGCGGCCACGGCAGGAAACACAGGTTCAGTCGCTGATTCAGAAGATCCCACAGGCCGTGGAGCAACTAAGACTGTGCGCCACAGCTACTGAAGCCTGCGTGCCCTGGAGTCTGGGCACCACGGCAAGGAAAGCCACCGCAAAGAGGAACCCCNAATGAGTCAACTCGTCACATGAGGTGGCCAAAGTATTGGAGTTTCAGCTTTAGCATCAGTCCTTCCAAAGAACACCCAGGACCGATCTCCTTTAGGGTGGACTGGTTGGATCTCCTTGCAGTCCAAGGGACTCTCGAGAGTCTTCTCCAACACCACAGTTCAAAAGCACGAATTCTTTGGCACTCAGCCTTCTTCACAGTCCAACTCTCACATCCATTCCCATGTGCGTGCATAGTCAGTTTTTTTTCCTGTTAATGTCTTTTGTCAGTTTCATTTGCAATCATCAGTGACCAAACCCAAGAGGGTAAAATCTTTTCCTCTCCTACACTTGCATTAAAGAAGGATGATCATTATTAAGGCTAATTGCATGATAAAGACCAATAGTGGTTTAACTCATGTATGCAAAGATAAGAGCGTGTTAATAAATGTAAGATGAACAATTGAGAGTTTTTAATGAAATAAGTACAATTTCACCTTGGAAATGTAAGCTTAAAAATAATAATATATGATTATTAATCTATTTTTAACTTGTATTTGTTTTTTTATAGAAGCTTTTTTTTTTCTTCTTATAATGATGCCTTGAGATTTGCAGGATTTTAGTTCCCTGACCATGGATGAACCTGGGGCCCAGTCAGTGAATGTGCCAAGTCCTAACCACTGGACCACTAGGGAATTCTCTATGATTATTTAAACCTCACATAACCATAGGAAGAAAACATGCTTTTTTTCCTGTATAACTTCTGGTAAGACAGTAGTGACACCAAACAATTCAAAGGCAAATTGCGATAGCCGAAACTAATGTTTATTTTTTAGATTTGAAATACAAGAATGCTTTGTTACATTGCACTTCACTTTATTGTGCTTTGAAGATATTACATTTTATAGAAATTGATGGTTTGTGACAACCCTACATTGAGTGTCTATGGGCATCATTTTTCCAACAGCATTTGCTGACTTCATATATCTGTGTCACATTTGGGTAGTACTCACAATATTTCAAACTGTTTCATTATTATTATATTTGTTATGGTGATCCTTGATGTTACTTTTGTAATTGTTTAACATGATGCCCATATAATACAGTGAACTTAATTGATAAATGTTGTGTGTTCTGACTGCTCCATTGACCAGCCACTTCCTATCACTCTCCCTTTCCTTAGACAACTCCCTGTTCCCTGAGACACAACTATATTGAAGGTAGGCCAATTAATAACCCTGTAATGGCCTTTCAGTGTTCAAGTGAAAGAAAGAATCTCACATGTCTCTCTTTAAATCAAAGTGAAAGTGAAGTAGCTCAGTTGTGTCTGACTCTTTGTGAACCCATGGACTGTAGCCCACCAGGCTCCTCCATCCATGGGATTCTCCAGGCAAGAATACTGGAGTGGGTTGCCATTTCCTTCTCCAGGGGATCCTCCTGACCGAGGTTCCCCGCATTGCGGGCAGATGCTTTAACCTCTAAGCCACCAGGGAAGCCCTTTAAATCAAAAGCTGAACATAATTAAGCTTAGTGAGCAATGCATGTCAAAAGCAGAGAAAGACTGAAAACTAGGCCTCTTGTGCCAGTTCACCAAAGTTCTTGAAGGAAATTAAAAGCACTACTCCAGTGAACTCACGAATGATAAGAAAGTGAAACAGCCTTCTTGCTGATATGGAGAAAGTGTTAGTGGTCTGGATAGATCAAAATACGCATGGCATGCCCTTAAGTTAAAGACTAATTCAGAGAAAGGCCTTAAATCTCTTCAATGCTAAGATGGTTGAGAAAGGTGAGGAAGCTGGAGAAGAAAAGCTTAAAACGAGCAGAGGTTTAAGGGGATAAGCCATCTCCAATAATGTAAAAATATAAGATGTAGCAGCAAGTGCTGATATAGAACTTGCTGCAAGTTATCCAGAAGATACAGCTAAGATCACTAATGAAGATGCTATATGGCCACCTCATGCGAAGAGTTGACTCATTGGAAAAGACTCTGATGCTGGGAGGGGTTGGGGGCAGGAGGAGAAGGGGACGACCGAGGATGAGATGGCTGGATGGCATCACTGACTCGATGGACGTGAGTCTGAGTGAACTCCGGGAGCTGGTGATGGACAGGGAGGCCTGGAGTGCTGCGATTCATGGGGTCGCAAAATTGGACATGACTGAGTGACTGAACTGAACTGAACTGAACTGATACTAAAAAATAGATTTTCACTGCCTGGCTTCAAAGGACAGGTTGACTCTCTTGTTGGGGACTAATGCAGTGGGTGGTTTTAAGTTGAAACCAGTGCTCATTTACCAATCTGAAAATCCTAGGGCCCTTAAGAATTAGGCTAAATCTATTCTGCCTGTGCTCTACAAATGGAACAACAAAGCCTGGATGACAGCACATCTGTTTCCAACATGGTTTACTGAATATCTTAAACCCACTGTTGAGAGCTACCGCCCAGAAATAAAAGATTACTTTCAAAATATTACTGCTCATTGACAATGCACCTGGTCACCTAGAGCTCTGATTGAGATGTGAAATGAGACTAGTGGTGTTTTCAAGCCTGCTGACACAGCATCCATTCTGCAGCCCACAGATCAAGGAGTAATTTCAACCTGCAAGTTTTATGATTTAAGAAATACATTTCATAAGTCTGTAGCTACCATCAGTTGGGGATTCCTCTGATGGATGGGAAAAGTAAGTTGAAAACCTTCTGGAAAGGATTCACCATTCTAGATGCCATCAAGAACACTGTGATTCTTGGGAAGAGATTAAAAAATCAACAATTACCAGGTTTTGGAAGAGGTTGATTTCAACCCTCACTGATGACTTTGAGGGGTTCAAAATGTCAACTGAGGAAGTGATTGCAATTGTGGTGGAAATAGCAAGAGAACTAGGAGCAGAGCCTGAAGATGTGACTAACCAAAGTGATGCAATCTCAAGATACAGCCTGAATGGGTAAGGAGTTGCTTCTTAGGGAGGAGCAAAGGGATTAATTTCTTGAGATGGAATCTACTTCTGGTTAAGATGCTGTGAAGAATGTTGAAATGAAAGCAAAAGATTTCAAAAATCACATAAACTGAGTTGAAAAAACAGCAGCAGGGTTTGAGAGAATTGACCTCAATTTGAAAAGTTCTTCTGTGGGTAAAATGCTGTCAGACAGCATTGCATGTCACAGAGAAACTGTTCACGAAAGGAAGAGTCAATCTGTGTGGCAGATGTCATTGTTTTATTTTATGAAATTGCTGAAGCCACCCCAACTTTCAGCAGTCACCACCTTGATCAGTATGCAGCCATCAACATCAAAGCAAGACCCTCTACCAGCGAGAGGGATTGAAAGTGAAGTCGCTCAGTCGTGTCTGACTCTTTGTGACCCCATGGACTGGGGCCTACCAGGCTCCTCTGTCCATGGGATTTTCCAGGCAATAGTACTGGAGTGGATTGCCATTTCCTTCCCCAGGGGATCTTCCCGACCCAAGGATCAAACCCAGGTCTCCCGCATTGTAGATAGACGCTTTACTGTCTGAGCCACCAGGGAAGTCCCAGCAAAAAGATTATGATTCACTAAAGGCTCAGTTGTTGGTCAGCATTTCTCAGCAATAAAGTATTTTTTAAAGTAATGTATGTGCACTGTGTTTTTAGATATACTGCTAGTGCACACTTCATAGACTACAGTGTAATATAAACATAACTTTTATATGCACTGGGAAACCAAAAAGTTGTGTGACTTGCTTTATTGCAACATTTGCTTTATAGCAGTGATCTGGAACTGAACTCATAATATCTTCGAGGTATGACTGTAATGCCTGTAATTCATACCTATACCTGCTTCAAGCTGAAAGTAAAGAGTGCTTGCATCACTTTACAATGCAGTTGCTTTGAAAACTTTTTGAAAAAAAAGACTGGGTGAGGTCAAAATATTTTTTAAATCTGAGATCAGGATCCAAGCATTTTAAAATGCAAAATTGGAGAAAGAAATGGAAACTAATAGAGTGGCCAATTCTAAACACACAAAAAAGAGTGGAAAAATGTTTTCCTGTTATGGTGACCACATTCCTCCCCTAAGTAATAATAATTTTACTTGAACAAGCATTATAATATAATAGGGGCTTATTTATCCAGAATGACTGGAAAATGGGTCCACCTACTTAATGTCATTTTTGGGGATAAGGTATTAGATAACTCACTTGAGAATTTCTATTTTTAAGTCATCTCAACACTTCACTTACTTTTCAGAAAATAAGTACAAAAGAATTTTTCGGGACCTCAGATCACCACTGTTACTCTTCTGAGGCCAAACTCCTCGCAGCCTTCAGTACCTTCCTGATCTGGCCTCTGCCTACCTCTCCCACGTCATCCTTCTCCATCTTGCTCAAGACCTCCAGCCAGTTCTCTCTGTATCTTGAATCTTCTTGGTCTCTGTCTCCACTTAAACATCACTGCTCCCTGACTATCCTCTCTGAAGCTGCACACAGACTCTCCAGCACAATACTGATACGCTGTCTTCATGACTACAGGAAACTATCTCCCCTGTTGTATTTGCTTAAGTAAGCTCCTAAAAAGAATCTTTTTTTCCCTTGCTGCAAGGCATGTGGGATCTTAGTTCCCGGACTAGGAATCAAACCCGTGCCCCGTGCAGTGGAATCACAGAGTCTAAATGATTAGACTGGCAGGGAAGTCCCCAAGAAGGGGTTGTTTTTTTTTTTTTTAAAGCAGGTTTCAGGATGGTTTTACTTTATAAATTTTTAAAAATTTTATGTTTATTCTATTCTTTTTCCAATTCTTTTCCCATTGGAGCTTCCCTGGAGGTCCAGTGGTTAAGACTTGTGCTTCCAATGTAGGGGGCATGGGTTCCACCCCTGACTGGGGAACTAAGATCCCACATGTGCATGGCATGGCCAAATGAAGAAATAAAAAGAAGAATCATAACTGTCTCATTTACCATTTTCTTTCCCGAGGCTAGAAGAGCCCTCAATGCAGAGTGGGTACACAACAAATAATTAATGAATGGAGTGAGGGAAAGGTTGAGCAAATGACAAGCCTTCAAAAATGATTTCTACATTTAAAAATAAATTAAAAAAATTTTTTAATGATTTCTATAAAATACATTCTGTTATCAGCTTGCTATTGAATGGCTACTGTGTGTAAAGTGTGGGAGATAACAATGTTGAACAAATTGGTTCCTGCCCTCCTAGAGTTTATAATCTACTGAGAAGTAAAAGAGAAATCCAGTTAATCTACAAAAATAATACAGATGAACTTATTTGCAAAGCAGAAATAGAGCACAGACCTAAAGAAATGTATGGATACCAAAGGGGATGAGAGGGCAGGATGAATTGGGAGATTGGGATTGATGTATATACACTGTGTGTGTGTGCGCTCAGTTAAACAGTTGAATAGTCACGTCCAACTCTTTGTGACCCCGTAGGCATATACCCACTCCAGTGTTCTTGCCTGGAGAATCCCAGGGAGGGGGAGCCTGTTGGGCTGCCGTCTATGGAATCACACAGTCGGACACGACTGAAGTGACTTAGCAGCAGCAGCACCAGCGTACTATATATAAAGTAGATAAGTAATGAGAACCTAGGGCATAGCAGAGGTCAGTGCTCTGTATAGTATAAGTAATCTGTATAGTATAAGTATATAGTATATCTATATATACACACATATACTATATATATACTATATATACATAGTGTGTGTATATATAGTATATACTATATACTGTAGTATATAGTATACTATAGTATACATATATATACTATATATACACGTATACTATTGTATACTATATATATATAGTATATAGTATAAGTATACTTATCTGCTAAGTCATTTCAGTCGTGTCTGACTCTGTGTGACCCCATAGATGGCAGCCTACCAGGCTCCCCCATCTCTGGGATTCTCCAGGCAAGAACACTGGAGTTGGTTACCATTTCCTTCTCCAATGCATGAAAGTGAAAAGGGAAAGTGAAGTTGCTCAGTCGTGTCCGACCCTCAGCGACCCCATGGACTGCAGCTTTCCAGGCTCCTCTGTCCACAGAATTTTCCAGGCAAGAGTACTGGAGTGGGGTGCCATTGCCTTCTCTGAAGTACACTTATACTATATATATATATATATATATATATAGTATAAGTAATCTGTTTAAGTAATGGGAACCTAGGGTATAGCAGAGGTCAGTGCTCTGCATGCTCTGCAGTGACCTAAATGGGAAGGAAATCCAAAAAAGAGGGGATATATTTAAACACATAGCTGATTCACTTTGGTGTACAGCAGAAACTAACACAGCATTGTAAAGCAACTATATTCCGATAAAAATTAATAACGAAAAACCCAGTTAGTTTAGCTGACTATATTAATGTTTTTGATACTGTTTGACAAAATGCCTCTTGTCCAACAGTAAACATATTTATTTTAAGAAACAGGTGCTAGGCAACTTTCTGTGAAAATATTCTCCTTTATTAGAATAGTGCTATGTGCTGAAATTTAGACCATTGAGAAAATGATTCCTGCTGTCTCAAAGAGGGAAAAGGAATTGCATTTCAATATGGAACTCTGGCCTCTGCATTCCTGAGTAAACAAGTTTACAAAGGAATTAAACAGCATTAGCATTTTGATAGCATCTTAAGTTATCTAAACTTTCTGACAAGCAACAAAGATTGGAATGTGAGTCATTTTGCATTTCAAAATGGTTGCTTACCTGAGATTCTTGATTTCTTGATGTTAACACTACTTCTTACAACCAAAGTTTTAAAACACATCCTTTTCAAAACCAAGAACACAACTACTATAAAGCTAAAATGAGGCAACTGTATGATGCAATGAGAACCTTCCTCTTTCCCTTTGACAGTCAAGGAAAGCAGTAGGATCCTCTTCAAGAAAGATGTCAGACACACCCACCCTTGCTTAATAGTTTTTCGAAGGTTGTGAATCCCTGATTGGGATCTCACCCCTCTTCCTAAACTCTTTCCGCAGACTGCCAAGTTCTGGTGAAGGATTGGTTTGACTTTGAACACCAAGCTTCAACAGTCCACAATTTTTTTCATCTTGAATGACAATATATAAAATGACTAGATATTACCAGTGGCTGTAGGCAAGAATAAGGCAAGACTGAAAGTAGGAGAGAGAAGGGCAGAGAAGACACAGAAAGAGAATGAATGAATGAGTCCATATGGGAATGAAGGGAGGAAGGAGAGAGAAAAAGAAAGGGTAACCGAGGTGGGAGGTGGGGTGCGGGGAGGAGGGGGCAGCCCTCCCTCCTAGCAGTCCAGAAGAAGCACTTGACTCTCTCAGCTCCTGCTGGGTCTTCTGGCTCCACGAACAGCCAGCCATCTGTCCAGCTCTCTCAGCCCCTTCCATTGCACACCTGCTTCTCTCAGCCCACCTGCCTTCCTATTAAGAACCACTGCACTTCTCTGCTTCTTCCCAGTAGAGATGGGTTTTCCCATTCCTGCTGTCTCCATTTCTTCACTGACCCTTCCTTTAAAAAAAACAAAAAACCAAACTTTTGTAAAATAGTTTTTGTTGCTGTTGTTTTCTCTTAGTTTGGTTGTGCTGGGTCTTCGCTGCTGTGCGAGGGGTTTCTCTAGTGGTGGTGAGTGGCTTGCAGGTGCATGTTCCTCATGGCAGTGGCTCCTCTGATTGTGGAGGGCAGGCTCTAGGGCAGGCAGGCTCCAGTAGCTGTGGCACAGGGGCTCAGGAGTTGCAGTTTGTGGGCCCCATAGCTCGGGCTCAGGAGTTGTGGAGCACGGGCTTAGTTGTTCCACGGCATGCGGGATCTTACCAGACCAGGGATCGAACTGGTGTCTTCTGCATTGCAAGGCAGATTCTTAACCACTGGGCCACCAGGGAAGCCCCAGTGATTTGATTTCTACTGTGCTCTTGGGGCTTTTCATCAAGAAGGACCGTAGTGAAAAATAAAAGGGTTTTTTTTTTTTTTTTGGTCTTATAGTTACTCACATTTGCTCTTAAAACAATCTTCTACCTTTTTTTCTGGGTTCCTTTTAGTGTTTTTTTTTTTTTTTGCACTTCTTTGTTGTTTCACTTATTCCATCTCTCTCTCTCTCTCTCTCTNNNNTTTTTTTTTTTTTTTTGGTCTTATAGTTACTCACATTTGCTCTTAAAACAATCTTCTACCTTTTTTTCTGGGTTCCTTTTAGTGTTTTTTTTTTTTTTTGCACTTCTTTGTTGTTTCACTTATTCCATCTCTCTCTCTCTCTCTCTCTCTCTTTTTCTCTCACCAAATCTGAGCAATCTCAGAATTTAGCTCTCACTTTCTTGCTTTCATTGCATTTCCTCCCTGAGGAGACTGTGAATTACAATGATGCAGTCAGTGCAGTAAGAAAACCATGCGGTTCAGAAGCAGAAACAACCCTAAATTCTGGTAATACCACTGTTGTGCCACCTTGAACAAGTTATTAACCTCTCTGAGCCTCTGCTTCTTCCATAAAAACAAACAAACAAAAAAAAAAACAGGACAGTAGTATATTCCTAAAATTCTTGGTGTAAGGGTTAAATGAGATAAGATTTGTAAGAAAGTGCTTGTCATAGTCTTTCATTGAGTAAGCATCTTGACCATCAACTATCTGCCACCCTCAATATAAGATGCTGAGGAATGAGGCAATCAACAATACAGTTTTCTGTCCTAAATCTACTCAGAATCTAGGAAGATGATTAGCATGTAAACATGTAAATTAAATACATTGTGTCAGAAGCAATAATAGGAGTATTTACAAAATATTTAGAAAGGACACACAGGGAAGGGAATAAGTAAATCTACTGGAGGTAAGTGATATAAAGAAGGCTTCTGGGGGAAAGGCAATATTTGAGTTAGATTTTGAAGGATAAATGTGAAAGAACAGAAGCAGAGAAAAAAACAGGTTATGTAGAGGCACCTAATTGTGAAACAGCATGGCCTACTCAGGCCAGAAAAGTATGGAGAGGCCAGATAATAGGGTGGTGTTGATGGTACGGCAATAACACCCAATTATTGAGTGAATGCTCTGTGCTGGGCATTGCCACATCCCTAAGCACTTTGCATACATGATTTCTTGATATCCTCATTATGAAAAAACCTTGTGAGTGGGAGAGCTTAGGCTTGGCTCTGTAGCCAATGAAGAGCCATGAGACTTTTAAGTAGGGTGGATGTCATGATCATAGTATATTTAGAAAAGTGATTAAGGCATCATATTTTTTTTTAATTGTGGTGAACTACAACATACATTTTATCCATTTTTAAGTGTACATTCAGTAGCCTTAAGTATATTCACATTGTTGTGCTGCAATCACACCATTCGTCCACAGAATTCATCTTGTAAACCTGGAACTCCGTACCCGTTACATAAGAACTCATTTCTCGCTCCCCAGCCCCTGGCAACTACCAGCCTGCTTTCTGTCTCTATGATTCGGACTACTCTAGGTATGTGATATAAGTGGAATCCTACAGTACTTTTCCTTTGGGGACTGGCTTATTTCATTTAGCATAATGTTCTCAGGGATTGTCCATGTTGTAGCATGTGTCAGAATTTCCTTTTTTATCCTTAAAGCTGAATGATATTCTATTGTATGTATATACCATATTTTGCTTTTCCTTTCATCCATTGATGGCCCCTTAGGTTGTTTTCACCTTTGACTATTGCAAATAATGCTACTATGGACATGCGTGTACAAATGTCTCTTCAAGATCCTGCTTTCATGCCTTTTGTGTATATACATGGAAATGAAATTTGGATTGTGTAGTGTGTGTGTGTCTGTATGTGTGTCTGTGTGTGTGTGAGAGTTAGTCACTCAGTCTTGTCCAGCTCTTTGCAACACTGTGAAATGTAGCCTGTCAGGCTTCTCTCTCCATGGAATTTTCCAAGCAAGAAAACTGGAGTGGGTTGCCATTCCCTTCTCCCAGATCATCTAGTAAGAGTCTATTATTATTATTTTCCACCATGATGCATCGCCTAGTTCCCAACCAGGACTGAACCGGGGCCCTTGGCAGTGAGAGCAAGGAGTCCTAATCACTGGACCACTGAGGAATTCCCAGTAATACTCTTTTTAGAAAGTAAAATACTCTTTTTAAAAAGTAATACTTTTTTTTTTTTTTGAGGCAATCCATGCTGAAAGGCATCAGCTTTGCAGATAAATCTGGGAGAGGAAGCCTGCGGTCAGAATGTCATTCCCAGACAAGACATGATACGAACCCCAACTCTAGGCTATTGGAAATGAAGAGAAGGGAATGCAGGTAAGCCAGTGACAAGATCTTGGTGCCTAACTGAGAAAGGAGGAGCTGGATATTCTGGATGACTTCCTTACAGGTTATCTCTAGACTTTTTGCCTGAGGCAAATAAAGTTTAAGCACCCTCTTTGAGAAAAAGAATCCTGTGGTGATTGGGAAGCTGCCTAGTTACCTCCCATACCATCTCAGGCCCAGACCTGCCAATCAGAGTTTTTCTCCCTATGGCTAAAAAGATTGCTGTACAGAGGGGTGAGTGAGTGAAGTCACTCAGTCGTGTCCGACTCTCTGTTACCCCATGGACTGTAGCCTGCCAGGCTCCTCTGTCCATGGGATTCTCCAGGCAATAGTACTGGAGTGGATTGCCATTTCCTTCTCCAGGGAATCTTCCCGACCCAGGGATCAAACCCAGGTCTCCCGCATTGTACACAGGCACTTTACCGTCTGAGCCACGGGTAGGTGACTCAAAGCAGGTTATTGAGACTCAGTTCTGGGACTTTTGTTGAGACTGTTGAGAAGTGGTTCATTTTTCTATTACGTCTTCATGTATGTGTGTGTGTGTGAGTGTGGCTGCTGAGAGGTTAGGACGTAAGCCTGGACCTTCTGGTGGTAAGCCTGGCACCAAAAGGGAAGGGACAATGGAAGAGAGGAGGTATATGGAGATATACTGGCTTGTGATACCCTTTGACTGAGTCCCTGAGTCAGTCACGCATAAAACTAGACCTACTTCAACCATTTCTGTCATATGAATCCATTTTTTGGTCTGTATCACTTTGAGTTAGTATTCTATCTGCTGTAACCAAAATATTCAGATTCTATGTCTGTTGACCAAAAAGAACAATGGTGGGCCCTGCTTGAATCGTATGCCTCCTTGGACCCAATAACTGCCTCGGGGCATAGGGTAAACTCTTTGACACGTCAGCCAAGTGAATACGTCTGTGATTGAGAGACTAACATATCACATGAAGTGAGTGCTGGGTACTTCACAGATGGACGAGATGAAGCCAAAATTAAAAAAAAAAAAAAAAAAGAGCAGATGTGCCTTGCCAAAGAGATTTTAGATTCTTGAGGGATCTGGGAAATTGTTTTTTGAGAAATCATCCTAAAGCAAGCCTGGTTTCAAATCCTAATATTGCTCTCCATTAACCACCTGGCTTTGGCCAAGTTGTGTATCCTTTCTAAATCTTAGTTTCTGATTGCAAAATGGGAATAGATAATATTTACCATCTCTGGGTTGTTGTGAGTGATGCCATTAAATGAAATGATCATTTTAATTATCGAAATCTGTATGCAGGTCAGGAAGCAACAGTTAGAACTGGACATGGAACAACAGACTGGTTCCAAATAGGAAAAGGAGTACGTCAAGGCTGTATGTTGTCACTCTGCTTATTTAACTTATATGCAGAGTACATCATGAGAAATGCTGAGCTGGAAGCAGAAGCTGGAATCAAGACTGCTGGGAGAAATATCAATAACCTCAGATATGCAGATGACACCACACTTATGGCAGAAATTAAAGACGAACTAAAGAGCCTCTGGATGAAAGTGAAAGAGGAGAGTGAAACAGTTGGCTTAAAGCTCAACATTCAGAAAACAAAGATCATGGCATCTGGTCCCATCACTTCACAGCAAATAGATGGGGAAACAGTGGAAACAGTGTCAGACTTTATTTTTGGGGGCTCCAAAATCCCTGCAGATGGTGACTGCAGCCATGAAATAAAAAGATGCTTACTCCTTGGAAGGAAAGTTATGACCAACCTAAACAGCATATTCAAAAGCAGAGACATTACTTTGCCAACAAGGGTCTGTCTAGTCAAGGCTATGGTTTTTCCTGTGATCATGTATAAATGTGAGAGTTGGACTATAAAAACAGCTGAGCACCAAAGAATTGATGCTTTTAAACTATGGTGTTGGAGAAGACTCTTGAGAATCCCTTGGACTGCAAGGAGATTCAACCAGTCCATTCTGAAGGAAGTCAGTCCCGAATATTCATTGGAAGGACTGGTGCTGAAGCTGAAACTCCAATACGTTGGCCACCTGATGTGAAGAGCTGACTCATTTGAAAAGACCCTGATGCTGGTAAAGACTGAGGGCAGGAGGAGAAGGGGACGACAGAGGATGAGATGGCTAGATGGCATCACCGACTCAATGGAAGTGAGTTTGAGTAAACTCTGGAAGTTGGTGATGGACAGGGAGGCATGGCGTGCTGCTGTCCATGGGATCACAAAGAGTCAGACATGACTGAGCAACTGAACTGAACTGAACTGACTGAAACAGGCATACTTACTCTTTATCATTGTTATTATTGGGCTTCCTTTCTGGCTCAGCTGATAAAAGAATCCACCTGCAATGTGGGAGACCTGGGTTTGATGCCTGTGGTTGGGAAGAATCCCTGGAGAAGGGGAGGGCTATCCACTCCAGTATTCTGGCCTGGAAAATTCCATGGACTATATAGTCCATGGGGTCACAAAGAGTTGGACAGGACTAAGTGACATTCACACACACACATTGTTATTATTGACTGTGCTGGGTCTTTGTTGCTGCATGGGCTTTCCTCTAGTTGTGGCAAGCAGGGGCTGCTCTCCAGTTACAGTGAACGGGCTTCTCATCGAGGTGGCTTCTCTTGTTGTTGAGCAAGGGCTCAAGGCTGCACAAGTTTCAGTAATTGTGGCTCCTGGGCTCTAGAGCTCAGGCTCAGTATTTGTGCCACATAGGCTTAACTCTCCAAGGCATGTGGGATCTTCCTGGACGAGGGATCAAACCTGTGTCTCCTGCATTGATAGGTAGAGTCTTTACCACTGAGCCACCAGGGAAGCCTAACAGGGATATTTTGGATCATAAAAAAGAACATTATCAAGGAGACTTAGAAGGACTGCCTGAGACAAACAATGTTAGCAGTACCGCTTTTCACTCTCAGAAGTATTCCTATTTGGGCGATAAATTATATGGTCTTACTGCCCATGATGCACCTCTAATATTGCTTAGCACATAGTAGGTGCTTAAAAGTTGCTTAGTCTCCTCTGAGTCTTCTAATAGGATAAACTGATGCCTTCTTGCCTCTTTGTAATTCTCCGGCATTGTGTATTTACAAAACATTTTTGCTTTTGTCCAAGTGGGAAGGTGTGTGACAAATGTGACCCACAGATTTGTATCTGTGAAAGAACACTTTCTTACAGCTCCCCACCAACTTCTTTTAATTAATGGGAATTTGGAAAGGTAGTATTGACCTCTTTAAGAGCATTTATTTCAATTCTGCACATTAAGGCAGCTCCAGTTAAAATAATTAAGATTATTGGGCCACACCTGGTAGTTATTTTGTAATGTGAAATCTTACTTTCTAGCATTTGCTGACACATTCTATTGTTAGACTTTGGTCAGGATTTTCTAAATCTATTCTGGTAATGATAAGTTAAAGATGTCTACTATAATAGGAAAACACATAAAATGGGGGAAAGATTGAAAAAATCCTTCATGAAAAAGATATACTCATGACAACAATAAGCATATGAAAAGATGTCTAGTATCGTTACTTATTTGGGAAAATTAAAGTTTAAACAACAATGAGCTATCACCTTACGTCTACTAGAATTGCTAAATTTAAAAATAANCACCACAGTTCAAAAGCATCAATTCTTCGGCGCTCAGCCTTCTTCACAGTCCAACTGTCACATCCACTCATGACCCTATGCAGTTGTTGTTTGGTTACATAGAGCTGTATCCGACTCTCTTGCGTCCCCATGGCCTGTAACCCACCTGGCTCTTCTGTACATGGGGTTTCCCAGGCAAGAATACTAGAGGGTTATGCCATTTCCTTCTCCAGGCGATCTTCCAGAGCCAGGAATCAAACCTGCATCTCCCACATGGGCAGGCGGATTCTTTACCACTGAGTGGCCTGGGAAGCCCACCCTATGAAGTTATCCACCTCTGTAAAAACTGACAGCCCCATATCCTGGGGCCACTCTTCACCTTCTGAGATAGCTCACACTCTGTCGAGTGAGTTTCTAAATCGCTTCTTACCTATCATTTTGTCTCTTGCTGAATTCTTTCTGTGATGGGACATCAAGAACCTGNGATCAAACCTGCATCTCCCACATGGGCAGGCGGATTCTTTACCACTGAGTGGCCTGGGAAGCCCACCCTATGAAGTTATCCACCTCTGTAAAAACTGACAGCCCCATATCCTGGGGCCACTCTTCACCTTCTGAGATAGCTCACACTCTGTCGAGTGAGTTTCTAAATCGCTTCTTACCTATCATTTTGTCTCTTGCTGAATTCTTTCTGTGATGGGACATCAAGAACCTGAGCGTCATTAACTCCTGAGACCAGATGTGATCTCAGTTAAAAGATCAATTTGAGTCGCCGTCTGAGTTGCACAATTTCAAGCTGATATAAATGGCTAGTGTTAATTTGGAGGTGTGTGGGTGTGTGTGTGTGGGTGTGTGTGTGGCATTGAGATGGGCTTCCTTCTCACAGTGATCTTGGAAGGAAGAAGAGTCCTTGTAAGAAATGAGGTCGCCAGAGTTAAGTACTTGGGTCACTCTGGAACTGGAAACACAGTTTTTGAAAGTTGGACTTCAAAGCATGTGATCTTTGCCTGTTGTATCCCCAATGTGAATACTTAAAAATTTACCGAGGTGTTTTACATGCTTGGAGGATCTGTTGGGGGAGGAGTTTAAGGTAGGTAAACCCTGTTAAATGTTAAGGCCTGTTCATTGTGTTGCATGAGGTATCAATTGGGACAAGTGAAAAAGCAAAGGAAAGGAAGCTACATCTTGATACTTCAGTTGGAAATTGACGCTTTGTTTCTTGTTTTGAGGCTGGTGGTCCCCGTCTTTCTATTCTCCCTTTAGTTTAAATACTCTGTTCTTTTTAAATACCCTTCTTTATTCTCCATTGGGGTCACAGTAGTCAGACACGACTTAGNCATCTTGATACTTCAGTTGGAAATTGACGCTTTGTTTCTTGTTTTGAGGCTGGTGGTCCCTGTCTTTCTATTCTCCCTTTAGTTTAAATACTCTGTTCTTTTTAAATACCCTTCTTTATTCTCCATTGGGGTCACAGTAGTCAGACACGACTTAGTGACTGAATAACAATAATTCCTTTTTTGGTGAATGTCTCAATACACCTTGTTTAGTATTTGTCTCTTTACACTAGAACTTAAGCTTTTAGGGCAGAGTCTTTGCCTTTGAATCATGCCTATTACACAGTCACCATTTAAGTGAAAGGAAAAAGGAATACAGAAGGAAATTGAAGGAAGAATCCGACACACTTGGATCACTGTAAAGAGGGAAGCTGACATTGAATGTGACTTTACATAGAGAGTTTGGGGTAATGCTGGATTGTCCTGGTGGCTTGAAACACTCTAGTGAGAGTTCAGGCTCAGCTGAAATTTGGGGGACGCTGTTGTAACTACCAGAGATAGAAACTTGTCCGTCTGCTTCAGGTTTTAACAACAGGGAAAGAATACAGAAGCAGACATAGAGAAACTGACATGTGGGCACGGACGAGGGGGCTGTGATTTGGGAGATTAGCACTGATATATTTACACTACCGTGTGTAAAATGCATAGCTAGTGGGAAGCAGCTGTGTAGCACAAGGAGCTCAGCTCAGTGCTCTGTGATGACCTAGAGGGGGTAGGCTGTGGAGGTGGAGGGAGTGAGGCTCCAGAGGAAGGAAAATGTCAGTCAGTTGGTCTAGTCTCTTTGTGCCCCTGTGGACTGTAGCTTGCCAGGCTCCTCCATCCATGGGATTCTCCAGGCAAGAATACTGGAGTGGGTTGCCATTCCCTTCTCCAGGGGATCTTCCTGACCCAGGGATTGAACCCATCTCTCCCACACTGCGGGCAGATTCTTTTTACCGTCTGCGCCACCAGGGAAGCCCCAAGAGGGAGGAGATATTTGTTTACATATCGCTGATTCATTTCATTGTGCAGCAGAAACTAACACAACATTGTAAAGCAATTATACTCCAACTTAAAAAGAAAGAAGAAACTGTACAGAAAAATAGGAGTTTCCCCAAAAAAAAGTATTGTGAGAAGGAATATATGGGAAAGACACGCCCTTATTCTTTAGGAGATTCTGGGATATCCTGGGTTTAAGTGGGCCCTCAGACACTTCTTGTATGTATATGACCATCACTCTTCCTCATGCCAGGCACCGCTCCATCTTTCTACTAAATCTACCTCTTGGCTGAATGGCTCCATAGTACAGTGTGGGAATTTCAGTAATTTTCAGGTCAGTTGTCGAGATGCTTTTGAGGCTTGGTTTCCCTTGTTTACTCAGTGTCCCCTTGTAGGGATTCCAAGGGAAACTTCTCAGACTTCAGTGCCAGGAAGGGCTGGGCAATTCCTAACAGTCGGCAGGAGCAGGCGTTTATCCGATCTTATTAGGAAGTGTAGGCCCTCAGGGCCTGTGCTTTTGAAGGGGATCTTTTCCTAGTGCTGTTTGGCACATGATTTATTGTAAGATAAATGTGATCTGGAAGAAGACTTGCAGACAGGGCAGGCGCCTGCCCCTGGGGAGGTGGGAAGGATGTGGGATTTGGGAGAGGAGTGAAGAGAGACCTGTACTTTTAACTCTGTGTGTTTGCACTTAGTTGTTCAGTCAAGTTCAACTCTTTGCAACCCTTCAGGCTGTAACCCACCAGGCTCCTCTGTCCATGGGATTTCCCAGACAAGGATACCAGAGTCGGTTGCCATTTCCTTCTCCGGGGGAATCAGGATCGAACTTGAGTATCCTGTGTCTCCTGCACTGCTGGCGGATTCTTTACCTGCTGAGCCAACGATTTGTTTTTCTCATCTTTTTCCCAAAGAGTCTTTTTAGATGTTTTTCCTAATTGCCTCCTAACCTCCCCCAAATTTAATACAAAAGAACAGAGTTTGTTGGGGGAGGGTCACAAATGATTGTAATATCTAAGAGAATGCTTTGCTCTACATACTTTTTTTAAACATGTTATTTTAGAAAGCCAAAAGAAAGCTCACACAACTGGAGGGCTGCACTGCCTTTGAACTGTAGGGTGACTGCACACTGGAGCTCTTGGCTGCTCTGTGGAGGGCGTGGGAAGGAGCAGGGGCTGGAGCCACTGTGGGCTTGGGGCCTGGGCCCTGGCTCAGAAGCACTGTAACAGGAGGATGGTCTACGCCATCAGATGCCCTGGAGGCTTTTTCTCAGTCTGCATTTCTGCTTTTGGATTGTATTTGGCAAGGTGCGGGTATTTGGTGAGCTTTTGAGAGAAGCCTCCAGCAGTTGTAGGAAAGTCATTTTCAAGAGTGTCTTGGTGTGAGAAGAGCTCATAGGCCCCGCTATAGAGAATTCCTGGGTTTTAGGAAAGGAGGCAGGGCCATATGAGGAACCAGGGACTGCCGTGGACTTGAAAGGATCAGGCAGAAATTTCGAAAGCTGCTTAGGAAGGTCAAATAAAATAAATCTTAAAGACTAGTACAAAAAAAAAAACAAAACTAGTACAGAAGTGAATGTTTATAAACAACTTAAAGGAATGATTTTTAAACAGACTAAAGTGAAGTTTCCATAAGGTATTAATGAGATAAGATTAAGTAATTTTTAAAGGTAACTTTTTTGGTGCAAGGGAAAATAATGTCAGCATTTGCTTACTGCCTGATGTTTAGAAATGAAAGATTTTTAGATAAAAATAGTAAGTAAATTTTATTGGCCAAAGCCTACTTTTTATTTTTAATTGCTCTCAGTCCCTTGATTTTAAAAGATGTGCACAACAGTTTAAAAATAACCTGTGTAGTTAATATAATTACATTAGTTTGAGGTATATTCTAGTATACTTTTAAGGAAAATTTATGATTTCTGCATCCAATGGAACAGAACTGCAGGCTAGAAGCTAAGCGACAAATTGAAATAGATTTTTCTCCCTAGATGATTTAATACCTATTTTTAACTTAAAGTGCACATTCCTAAGTCTTGAACTCTGTTAAGCTGACATGACTGCAGAAAGCAGTCACTTATTAGCAGTATTTGGGCAGAAAAATCCTTGCCTCTCCTTCACTTAAAGGAAAACTCTTAAGTGAAAACCAATCATTACATGATTTGGAAGCATACCTAGTTTTCATTTTTAGTTTATCACTTGGGGTGTTGAGCTTTGCATATATGAGCTTACGATTTTTTTCTCTGCATGTGCTATTATTACAGTAAGTCTCTGTCTCAGAGACAGTCAGCAGGTGGTCTAGAGCCCCACCGGTCAGAGTAAGGGTTTGAACCCAGGTCCCTCTAAGTCCAGTCCTTGATTTTTCTCCCATCACTCTGTTGATAAGAACAGTGAACAGGGGAGATAAAAATTTCTCTGGTGTTCCTTCTGGGATATTTCATGTTACATTGGTAACCACCCTGTGGTTTGGGACATGGCCCCGAACCTGTCGGAAACATTTTGAACACAGGAAATGTAAATATGCTTTTATGTTTTTTTGGTTGAATAATAATTGGTCGGATTTGGTTAAGAATTACCACCACCACCCCACAAGAAAAACAAAACCCCTCCAACATAACTTCCATCTCTACAATTGAAAATATGAAGAGAAAGAATTTCTTTTTAAATTTTATTTTGGAGTACATATAGTTAACAATATTGTTAGTCTCACTTGTATGGCAAAGTGATTCAGTTATATCAGTACGTGTATCTATTGGTTTTCACATGAGAGAAAGAATTTCTTTACAATTTTTGCTGATTAACCAAATTACTTAACAGAAAGCTTAGAATGGGAACAGACAGACCTGGTTCACTTATTCAGCCTTCCTGTTGTGTAGACAGGAAATAGTTCGGAAGTGAGATGAATTAGCCAGTGGTCCCTAGCAAAATGGGTAGAGCCAGGCTTCAGCCAAGGTAGAGCTCCTCCTAGCCTAGGATATTGTGTTTCTTTGATTCATTGAAATGCCTCTCCCAGTTGAGAGTGCTTTGCTTTTGAAAAAAATTCAGCTCACTCTTAGATATTGCTTGTCACAGCTGTGCTTAAGGAGTACTGTTTTCTAGTTTTCTTCTTTGCTTGTCCTTTTCCATCCATTTTCCCCTTACTCCCAAATTTATATAGAGAGAACTTCTTTTCTAGCCACCTAGAACAGGATTTCAGTGTGAAAATAGAGCCAAGTCTTACAATTTTTCCAATTTGTTATTTATTCCATTTTCTAAAGGTGCCATGCGTAAATAGGTATATTTGGTATGCTGGAGGAGATGCGTTATCCAGGAATATCTGTCTGAGGTATATACGGTAGGAGATGGCTCCTTCATTCACACCAGAGGCTGTGTGTTCCCATGGCAGAACCTTCGAGCTTCACTACCTCCTTCTCCCTGTTCATACTTCCAGATGCCCATGTAACTCAGACTGGCAGGAAGTCAGAATAGATAGATGTGTGACTTTGGGGGACGGGGGGTCCTTGTGCAGGAAGTTAACCCAGTGTGGTGCCTGAACTGTCTCATATAAACTAATCTCCAAGCCAAACCTTAATCCAGGAAACACTGCACAGTGTTGCTTACCTTAACATGAAAATATAAACTCACTGAATTTCCATTTTCGATGGCTGGTCAAGTAAATCTACAGCTTTAAAGAAGTTATAATTTTGTCAAAGGCTGTTGAGCCTTTTCCTCTAATTTGGGGAGCAATGCAGATGATAAGGACTGCTGTCTCAACATGTGTGCGTGGTAAGTAGCTTCAGTCATGTCTAACTCTTTTGTCATCCTATGGACTGTAGCCCATCAGGCTCCTCTGTCCATGGGATTCTCAGTCAAGGATGCTGGCATGGGTTCCCTTGCCCTTCTCCAGGGGACCTTCCTGATCCAGGGATTGAGCTGTGTTTCTTACGTCTCCTTCATTGACACTCTAGCACCACCTGGGAAGCCCTGTCTTCTTAAAGGACACAGTAATTACTGGAGCAGAAGCCCCAGTGTGGTGGGGGAGAGGGAAAGGTTTCCTCTGTGTCTGGGATAGACTGGAACTTGAAGGGCCTCTCTATGACAAAAATGTCATCATGCCATCTCATTTCTTTCATTCATATGTTATAGAAGCAAACATTTCTACCAATTCTTCCCCTCTCCATCATTGCTGCAGCTCACTCCCAAGCTTACTGCGATGGCCATCCCCCTGGGCATTGTCTGTGGTTTCACTTGTGCTAATGAGCAGAAAAATGACATAATCTTCCCTTCTTCCCAGCTGTGTTCTCCTTAATAACTCTGTTTGACCAGCCTGTTTAAGGACTGACCCTGGGATAAGGAACAGCTTAAGAACTTGAGCATGTGATCTTTAGCAATATTTACATTTTATTATTATTTTTTGTAATTGAGGTTTATGGTTTTCTTATGAAGGGATCTTTTAACACCTGTTCTTAGCAGGTATTTTTAGCACGTATGATAGTAAAGCAGATATCTGTGTTGGTAAATGTTGCATTAATTGTTGAATTCTGTAAGCAAAGAGTTAACTTTTCTTTTACTTATTAAATGGTTGGGTGCTGGAGGCCGTGCTGGCTACTAAGAGTCCAAAAGTGAATTAAATCCTTTTCCTTCCTGTGCGGAGCCTAATATGATATAGACTACGTATGCATAAGCAGAATTTCAACATTCTGTTGTAAGCACAATAATTATCGTGAGGAAGGTGTGTGTATATGTATAGGGTGCGATGTATTTGGCCAAATAGACACAGAAACACCCAAACTTTCTAGGCAACAAAACGATTAGACTGGTAGGTACAGGCCAGTTGCAGTACTGTGTAAAATAGTTGCACGTATCAGGATCCTGCCACTCATTCTCACTCTCACTTTATGTGGTAACTGATGACTTAATCTTCGATGTTTAATGTTGCTGATGCCATACTGAAGTACAGTTCGCCTGTCACTTCCTGTGTGTCATGAATGGGAATCTGTTTTAGCTTGATCCATATTTTCTCCCTCTCAGTCCCAGCTTCCCTCCATGTGTTCATCGTTTTATATGACACCTCCTTAATCACAGAAGTTTTATTCGTTACCGAAGCTCAAATGGTTAGGTTCGTCAGTGACCTCCAGTGAAGGTAATTTACTTCAGATCACAGCTGTGGTCTGAGTGAATAATTAAGAAGCAGCCAGCAGCTTTGGGTGCTTTAGTGTGAAACTTCTAAAGTTAGTTAACTTGTATTTCAGATTGCTTCCAAGTATGATCATCAGGCAGAAGAAGATCTCCGCAACTGGATAGAAGAGGTGACAGGCATGAGCATTGGCGCCAACTTCCAGCTGGGCTTGAAGGATGGCATTATCCTCTGCGAGTAAGTCTTGGTCCTGATATGGCTGCTCTTCCAGGCCTCCCTGTGACCTCTGTCATGCCCGCTTTCCCAGTCCAGGCTGTCACACCTTGATATTCTGCAAATGTTTTTAATGCTTTCCTTTACTGATGTTAAAAGGACCAACTGTACGTTCCACTCCTTGTTTGTTATTCCAATAAATATGCTGTCACTTAATGCTTTTCTTTTCAGACTCATAAACAAGCTACAGCCAGGCTCGGTGAAGAAGGTCAATGAGTCCTCATTAAACTGGCCTCAGGTAACAGCCAAACCAGCAACCCCTGATTCCAGTCGGTTACTCTTTATGCAGTAAGAACTTGCTTATCGTTTTTAAATAGACAGGTTAGCAGAAATCTGTGCACATGACTATATTTGGTTCTCTTATAGTGTTACTTTTTAAATGTTTCCATAATTACTTAGAATTAGTTCTGTGACTCTTAGATGTTTAGCTTAGAAGTTTTCTTATTCTGTATTTAGTCTGTGTACTCTCAGGAGCTGACACAGCTTACACAGAGAAATACAACCTAGACCACAGGATGAATAAGGGAAAAATCAAGGAATTTAACATAACCAAGGGTTGACTGTAGAACATGGTATTAACCTTAGTCTTCGTTTATGAATGTGTATGATTAAGTAAAACTGAATCTTTTGTCTTGAGCATGTTTTGAGATATAAGAGAGTAAACATTTAGTAACCATGCAATTTTTAACATTTAAACACAATAAATTGTGCATTAATGTAATTTTGTACCATTTGAGAAGGAAAATTCCAGTCTTGGATAGTTCACACACTGAATTCTTTAAAACATGTAAGGAAGGTCTTGACTTTAAAGAAAAAACCTGACTGCTTAAAAAGACCATTATGTAATACACTATGAAATACTCTTTCCCTTTTTCTAAGAGAGCTACACTTACTATGTATCTGGTCATGAATCCTTGCCAAGTAGCTTTCTGCCTTACATCTTGTATTTAGTCATAAAGACTTAAAATTCCTAGATAATATGAATGTCAGTGTTTAGCTGCAAAAGTTATATGCTTTTTTTTTTTTTTAATAGTTGGAGAATATTGGCAACTTTATTAAAGCTATTCAGGCTTATGGCATGAAACCACATGACATATTTGAAGCAAATGATCTTTTTGAGAATGGAAACATGACCCAGGTTCAGACTACGTTGGTGGCCCTAGCAGGTCTGGTACGTATATGTCTCTAATGGCTGTTTAAAGAAATCCCTACTACATTGGTGATTAATTGCGTCTTCACCCTCCTGGGAATTCAGGCTAGGCAGAGAGAAGCCTGTCTCTCTGGTAATTATTAGCCTCGGAGAAAGGCTGCTGGCATCAGCTGCCTCATACTGGATAGCTTAATTACAGTACTCACGTTTCAGAGGTCTCTAGTGCAGTTTGAATGGCCGTAGATATTTTTTTCACCACAAGCTTGGGTCTTACCGAATGAAACCTTTATCTATGGACCATATAATTTCTTTGTTGTTCCTTCTGTAAAACTGTTGGCAGAATCTCTGTGTAAGTGTTCCTTTTCAGTTAGTGTGCATATTTCTGTGTAGGCCAAAACAAAAGGATTCCATACAACCATTGACATTGGAGTTAAGTATGCAGAAAAACAAACAAGACGTTTTGATGAAGGAAAATTAAAAGCTGGCCAGAGTGTAATTGGTTTGCAGGTAAGTAATGTGGCACTGGGGCTTCCCTGGTGGCTTCAGTGGTAAAGAATCCACCTGCCAATGCAGGAGATTTGGGTTCGATCCCTGGATCAAGATGATCCCCTGGAGAAGGAAATGGCAACCCACTCCAGTATTCTTGCCTGGAGAATTCCATGGAAAGAGGAGCCTGGCAGGCTACAGTCCATGGCGTCGCAAAGAGTTGGATGCGACTGAGCGACCAACACTTTCACTTTTTCGTTCTTGCCTGGAGAATCCCATGGAGAGTAGAGCCTGGCGGGCTAGAGTCCATGGTGTTGCAAGAGTCAGAGCTGACTTAGTGACTAAACAACAATGATGTGATGTGTTTATTATTTTTCACCATCCAAAGTGTCTCTTATAAGTAAGGAACACATATATACATTTTGTGATGGATTTGCGGCTTATACAGTTTATCTCCATTTAAAGCCGATTAGACGATGACGGTTTCAGAAGAAACCTCAGACATGCCCTCTGACTTGGTAATTGTTTCTCCAGGAAATGTTTTTTTTTTAGTCCTAATTACATTGTCCTAGTTTCCAAGAAAACATATTTTATAAATTCCTCAATGCTATTGACCAAATGAAGCAATTTTACAAAACCTCAAAGCCAGTCATTTATTTACCCTAAAGCATGGTTTGTCAGTCCTGGGGAGTTCTTCATTCAGGTATTTTTTTCCTTTATGTTATTCTCTTAGAGAGTGTCACACAAACACCACTGCTAAATGCCTAGTATCTGGCTTTACTATCTGATCCTTTTGGATACAATGCCTCTCTGTTGATTGAGTCAAATGAGGGGGATCTGTTCATTAATTTCAGCTTTATTGGAGTATAACTGACAGATGAATTTGTTTTTGACACAGTACAAAATTGTACTGATGGTGAGAGATTACAAATAGGAATTTCCAAACTGGAAATATGAATTTCCAGTAATCAGTTATTTAAATTATGATAACTGATTACTCAAAAAAAATATGATAACTCCATAAATGGAAATAGTCATGAAAAGATGGTAATACAAGAGTTCAAAGATTAAGGACAACAAATCAGGATGATAAAATACTGTCAGCATGATCCCAGTTTTATTTCATGACAGTATTTATAAAATATGACAGTGTTTATAAAATACTGTCAGCATGACCCCAGTTTTATTTTTTAAATGCACGTGCACATTTTTGTTTGTATGTGTGTGTATTTATAGGTATATGTATCTGGATATATGCACAGAAACAAGGTAAAACTAAACGGTAACACACAAGTGAATGTCTAAAGGTTAGAACTATAGCGATTTTCCCCCCTTTCCTTTTTGCGTATATTTTTTAGCTTCTCCAATGAACAGCTTCTCCATTTGACTTGTAATAATACAGTTTTCCTTTAATAGATCATTGTTTTTAAGGACAAAAGCCCAACAGTAGAAATGTGTCCCTAACTAGAACAGGCTATGCTGGTTAGCCCTGAAGCCATGTTACTCACAGTGGAGAAGAAAAGTTAAAATTTTCTCTGAACATGGTTGAATTTAAACTCTTCATTCTGCCTCTCTATGTCTAATGATATGTGAATTAGAGATATGAAATATAGCTTTTTTTTTCCCCTAAAAATGTTGATTTTAATGAAACTTAAGCCCTTGCTAAGCTGCCAGACAAGACACCTGGCATTTACTATCACATTTTATACAAAACACATCTGGAGTAGAAAAGCATGTTGTTGAGCCAGAGATTGCTCTGTGCTTCTAAGTGGCTGAAGCAGGTACTCCTTAATTTGGCTGGCTGTGCTACTGAGTGTGGGGGAAAGAGTAGCACAGGAAATTATTCACAATTCTGCCACTGTCATAATTTTGTGTTTGTCTGTCCTCTTCCTATGTGCACATTTTTATCTGATTCTGTTGTGAGGTTTTATATCCAATGAAGTCTTTGAAGTTTTTCTTTTGCAAATGAGTGCCTTAAAATTTTATTTGTAAAAGCATAAAGGTTTTGTATTTAGTTAATGGCAACCTCAGCTCTGGAGGGGACTTGTCAATGGCGTTCCTTCTAAGAAGTCTTTTTCAGCAGAACAGAAAGTTTGGTTGTGTCAGATTGTTGACTTCTGATAATTAGTGATTTTATTTTTAACTTAAAAGATGGGAACCAACAAATGTGCCAGCCAAGCAGGTATGACAGCCTATGGGACGAGGAGGCACCTTTATGACCCCAAAATGCAAACCGACAAACCTTTTGATCAGACCACAATTAGCCTGCAAATGGGCACCAACAAAGGAGCCAGCCAGGTAGGTGATGCCTTGATTATACTTCTTTCAGAGAGTACAAAAGGGCCATTTAAATTCACACCTAACCTTATTCTTATTGACCGAGTTCAAAGTGGTTATTTTTGTGCGATATATATAGAGTATACTCCTTGAGGAAAGTAAGATTTGCTGACAAAGCAGAAGGATCAAAGGGCCTTTTCTGTAGCCACACAAGAACCGTGTGGCCCACGGCTGTTATTGGCAGTAAGAACAGCTGGCGTTTCTACCAAACCAGAAGAAAAAGATTTTTTTTTTTTTTTTTACAGTGTTCTTGCTCCAAATCCAAGTGAATTGCTCTTTTATTTATTTCTAATGCTTCTTAGTTTTAAAAGGAGCCCTCAACGAACTTGGTAGGTAAAATTATCTGGTGTTTTACAAAGAAGTCTAGCTAGCAACCTGGTAAATGTGTGAATAAGTGGATGGAAATCAGCACAAGGAGAATGCTGTTAATAGGATTCTAACACTATGCACGATGGGAGTATTTCCTGCGAAAAGCAGATCACCAGTGCCTCGCAAGGAGGTGTACTCATGACTTACATCAGAGCAGGACGCGGCTCATATCCAGCAGGAGTGGGGGTAAGGTTTGAGAACGCGTTTCGTCATGACCTCATGAGGTGTGTTCTTGGTGCCCTTTCTGGATCTTGTCCTGTCACGTGAGCTCTGCTTCAGAGCTGCCACGCAGGTATTTTTTACCGATTAAATTGGAAGCATGTGCTTGGCATAAATGAAGAGATGTGAGTTACCGACCTGCGAAAAGGAGGGGAGTAGATGTTCTGAGAGGGCTGGCTCTTTGGCGCCTCAGAGCCTCAAGTCCTTAAGGACTGCTCAGAGTGAAATATTTTTAAAGTTATAATATTTTGAGAAAGATCTTTATTTGCTTTACACAGCAGTAAAAATTTTATATTATACATTGTGTATGTGTGTGCTCAGTTGTGTCTCAACTCTTTACGACTGCATGGACTGTAGCCCACTCTTCTATCCATGGATTTCTCCAGGCAAGTATACTGGAGTGGGTTGCCATTTCCTATTCCAGTGTGATTTTTGTTCAATGTATTACAGACTTTTGAAGTTGGTAACCTGGATAGCATGTATGGTCATAGTAGGCATTCAGGTATAACCTTCAGGTATGCCAGCATTATGCCTTGCTTTTCTATTCTTTGTGTCCAGTCTTCCTAATCCAAAGTAGGTGGTATTGTTCCATCTTGTACACGAGAAACCTAAAACTGAAAGTAAATTAACTTGTCTGAGGGCACAGAGCAGTGTTATAGCAGAGCAAGGACCTGAAGGGAAGGACTGACCTAGCTTGAAAGCCAATGAATATTACTTTGTAAGAGAGATTCAGCATCGAGATATTTTGGTAAGCTAGGTTTACCCTTTGGAGAAGGCAATGGCACCCCACTCCAGCACTCTTGCCTGGGAAATCCCATGGACGGAGGAGCCCGGTGGGCTGCAGTCCATGGGGTCGCTAAGAGTATGACACGACTCAGCGACTTCACTTTCACTTTTCATTTTCACGCATTGGAGAAGGAAGTGGCAACCCACTCCAGTGTTCTTGCCTGGAGAATCCCAAGGACGGGGGAGCCTGGTGGGCTGCCGTCTGTGGGGCCGCACAGAGTCGGACACAACTAAAGTGACTTAGCAGCAGCAGCAGCAGTTTTACCCCTGAACTGAATGAAAGTTATTAGTGTTCACGTTCAATGTGCATTTCATAATTTAGAGACTATTCACAGGAAAAGATTTTAGCTGCTGTTTTAACTTTGCTATGTTTTAATACTAGGCGGGAATGTTAGCACCAGGTACCCGAAGAGACATCTATGATCAGAAGCTAACATTACAACCCGTGGACAACTCGACGATTTCCCTACAGATGGGTACCAACAAAGTCGCTTCCCAGAAAGGAATGAGTGTGTATGGGCTTGGGCGGCAAGTGTATGATCCCAAATACTGTGCTGCTCCCACAGAACCTGTCATTCACAACGGGAGCCAAGGAACAGGAACCAATGGGTCAGAAATCAGTGATAGTGATTATCAGGCAGAATACCCAGATGAGTATCATGGCGAGTACCAAGATGACTACCCCAGAGATTACCAGTATGGTGATCAAGGCATTGATTATTAGATTCACAGAGGAGCTCAGCATTTAGCCCATTGTTTTTATTCAGTGAGAACCGAGCTAGCCTTGAGTAATTTTTATCTTGTCTTCCTAAAACACTATTATGCTTATTGTACCTAAAGGAACTATTGCCTTACATACATTCCTTTCTCCTTTTTCTGCCTCTTCCCTAAATAGTTGCCTTTTAGTGCTGTGACAGTTAAATCCTACAGCATAACCAATAACTCACATATGAAGTAAAAAGGAATACTGTGAAAGGGGAGTACTCTTGTACAGTCAATTCTTTCATTAAAAATCTATGCATTTTTACAGTCCTCTACTTAAACTGGTATTTTCAAACAATAGGAAGCTATTTTTTTTTTACAGTTTAGTATTTTGTTTCTACATGGAAGACTAAACATGCTTATAGCTAAATGTGGTCTTTGCCAACTAAATTTAAGATGCAGCGTTTTAGAAATTTACATATCAATGTTTCTACAGTATTGTTTGCTAATTTTTAAATAAAGTCCTGATCAGTGTGCATTTGTGATTATATGTGTACTTATTTTTTACCTAAGCCGACGAGATCTTTTCCGAGTGGTGTTTCAAAAGGAGCATGTACAAAACCGGCCTGCAGACGTCAGTCTGGGGGTGCCTTTGCTCTTCCTGTTTGTGCCAATGTATCGATGTAGAATTGCTCTGTTTTCTTCTACTGTATTTATTGCTGCATTTCTCAGCATAAACCTATCCCATTGTATTTTTTATAAATAAATATTTTTTTTGAACATTCATATGAGCCACAGGCTGATTATTTTTCTAGCTAATTTCAGATGGGTAGAGTCAGACTTTTTTTTAAGTATTCTTTCCCAGGTATTGTTACAAGGTACTTTAACATTTCTTTACTGAATCTACACACCATTACTGGGACGGAATGCTCTAGATGAAGCTTAGAAAAATGAAGGGACCTGCCCATTGCACACAGGAAATGCCAAACTATCATGTGACCCTTTGCTTATTCCATTGTGCTTCAGCTGCCTCTACCTCATTCTAAATCCAATTTGGAATTTTAAAATCATCTTGGGAAACATTGGGGATGGGGTGGGATGATTTTATGTCATATTCTAGGGTGAATAGATACGAAGAAGCATCTGGATTAGGAATAGGACATGCTGTTTAATAACAGATGAGGACTTACAGTAAGTTTAGCAAAACCTATGGCACCCCACTCCAGTACCCTTGCCTAGAAAATCCCATGGATGGAGGAGCCTGGTAGGCTGCAGTCCATGGGGTTGCTAAGAGTCGGACACGACTGAGCGACTTCACTTTCCCTTTTCACTTTCATGCATTGGAGAAGGAAGTGGCAACCCACTCCAGTGTTCTTGCCTGGAGAATCCCAGGGATGGGAGAGCCTGGTGGGCTGCCATCTATGGGGTCGCACAGAGTCGGACACGACTGAAGCGACTTAGCAGCAGCAGCAGCAACCTTCGGTTACGACATGGAGGAGGTCAAACATCTAAGTGTTGTAATGATAAAAAAAATCCAATCATGAAGAAGAGACAAGTGGTTAATGTACTTTCGGATGTTTTCTCAGCCAAGTGATTTCCTCCGATAGCACTGGCGCTCTCAGGCCTTGGGGGTGAACCGTGCCTGCTTGTTTTTCACTGAGGCAGATAATGAGAACATAGGGGTGTCTGTACCCACAAAAGCAGCCCAGTTGACTGGCTCATCACACAACAATAGCTAAGTTTTACACTTCAGAGAAACTGCTCTGTAAATCCTTTTCTTAAAAGGAGACGAGTTCAGCTAATTCGATGGTGCTGTTTAGGAGAAAAGTTGTGATCTGCATCTGTTATAGGAGACCTGAGCCGGCAGGGCAGTTTTCTGCCCTCCGAGAAGAGGGGTTTAGGGAAACATAGTCACTGGTTGCCCTACCAAATAAGCCAGACTGGCTGTCCTGTTAGGAGAGTGGGTAATTCTGTTTACCTGTTCATCTAGTTGAAGCAAGGCTGCCAATTAACATGTTAGATGTTCTTATTTGTTTAAAGCTTTCAAAAGGAAAAACAGCCCAAGGACACCCCTCCCCCAATTTCCCTGACCCACCACTGAATCTAAACCTGGGGATGGGGTCCGGGCAGAACTTGAAATCTTCCTGTAGGCAGTCCTCAGGTGGGCCGGGCTTGAAAACTACTTATGCAGAACGTTTGCTCACTTCTACGAGGTAGCCTTGTACTTTGAACAAAATTTAACTTCACATCTGATTAAACTTGTGCCTGTTCTATGCCATGCCCATCAGGTGGTAGTTCCAGTTAACACTTTTGGTTTTAATTGTCCCTAAATTGAAGAATTGTACTTTGGAAAGCGGTAACATAAATAGCTCATTTCCAGGAGTGGAGGATTAGGAAAAATTTCTCTGTAGTAGGGCAATATTCCAGAGATTTCTGCTAAGGTTTACTGATTGTGAGTGAGAAAGTCCTTTTCAGGGTGTCCTGAAATGAGTTTTTACATAATGTGCTTTTTTTTTTTAATTGACCTCATAAACAAGGTCTTAAAAGATTTTTCAGTCTCATTTGGTACAAAAAAGGTTGCATACTTTTTCTGTGGTTCTATTGTAAAGTGGTCAAACAGTGGGGACAAAAACAGTGGCAAAGAACTGGGGCCACACTGGGCCTTATCGTTTATTCTGCGCACAGCTCTTAGGAGAAGGAAACTTTTTCAGGTACAAATACCTGATGGGCACTTATCTCACAATGGCCGGAGTTCTGTCCCCTCTTCGCTTGTTAATGAGTTCTTGTTTCTCTGTGCCCTTGTGTTTAATTTGTCGATCCTTTTTACAAAATTCTGAAAAATAAAAGGAGTTAGACCAGTGTTCTGTATCCACACTGATTGGCAGTCATTTACTTGGCCATACCATTTTGGGGAACTTAAAGTTTTCCCTGTTGAACTATAATATCTTTGGGGGTAGATTTCAAAGTGGGTTTTTAATCAAAAAAAAGTGTAAGCTGTAGAAAGAGACCTAGGTAACTTCCTAATACCATAAGAAACATGTTCTTTGGAATACATACCAAATATGTTAAAGGGTTATTGTATTTTTATGATCTGTTGGGAGAAGGATACACTTATTTATAAAACTATAGAAGTGCTTTAAAACATCAGTGCCTGGCTGGACTAAGGAGTGCTTTGCATTCTTTGTTTCAAAGCAGAAGGGCCTTAATGCCTAGAATTTATGGTAATCGAGTGAAAGAAAATTGTTAAAATGTTACTTGACAGAGACAACGGAAAGAGATGAGAAGATTCATTCAGCTGTTAAAATATCCCTGTCTACACAGGATAAGGCAAATATGCAACAACTGTGTTGCAAAAGCTGTTGGGAACAGCTGCCTGCTATTTCCAGATAGGATGGGGGCTCTACTGAGGGTGTGGCTTTTCTCAACCTTGTTGTGCCNATATGAGCCACAGGCTGATTATTTTTCTAGCTAATTTCAGATGGGTAGAGTCAGACTTTTTTTTAAGTATTCTTTCCCAGGTATTGTTACAAGGTACTTTAACATTTCTTTACTGAATCTACACACCATTACTGGGACGGAATGCTCTAGATGAAGCTTAGAAAAATGAAGGGACCTGCCCATTGCACACAGGAAATGCCAAACTATCATGTGACCCTTTGCTTATTCCATTGTGCTTCAGCTGCCTCTACCTCATTCTAAATCCAATTTGGAATTTTAAAATCATCTTGGGAAACATTGGGGATGGGGTGGGATGATTTTATGTCATATTCTAGGGTGAATAGATACGAAGAAGCATCTGGATTAGGAATAGGACATGCTGTTTAATAACAGATGAGGACTTACAGTAAGTTTAGCAAAACCTATGGCACCCCACTCCAGTACCCTTGCCTAGAAAATCCCATGGATGGAGGAGCCTGGTAGGCTGCAGTCCATGGGGTTGCTAAGAGTCGGACACGACTGAGCGACTTCACTTTCCCTTTTCACTTTCATGCATTGGAGAAGGAAGTGGCAACCCACTCCAGTGTTCTTGCCTGGAGAATCCCAGGGATGGGAGAGCCTGGTGGGCTGCCATCTATGGGGTCGCACAGAGTCGGACACGACTGAAGCGACTTAGCAGCAGCAGCAGCAACCTTCGGTTACGACATGGAGGAGGTCAAACATCTAAGTGTTGTAATGATAAAAAAAATCCAATCATGAAGAAGAGACAAGTGGTTAATGTACTTTCGGATGTTTTCTCAGCCAAGTGATTTCCTCCGATAGCACTGGCGCTCTCAGGCCTTGGGGGTGAACCGTGCCTGCTTGTTTTTCACTGAGGCAGATAATGAGAACATAGGGGTGTCTGTACCCACAAAAGCAGCCCAGTTGACTGGCTCATCACACAACAATAGCTAAGTTTTACACTTCAGAGAAACTGCTCTGTAAATCCTTTTCTTAAAAGGAGACGAGTTCAGCTAATTCGATGGTGCTGTTTAGGAGAAAAGTTGTGATCTGCATCTGTTATAGGAGACCTGAGCCGGCAGGGCAGTTTTCTGCCCTCCGAGAAGAGGGGTTTAGGGAAACATAGTCACTGGTTGCCCTACCAAATAAGCCAGACTGGCTGTCCTGTTAGGAGAGTGGGTAATTCTGTTTACCTGTTCATCTAGTTGAAGCAAGGCTGCCAATTAACATGTTAGATGTTCTTATTTGTTTAAAGCTTTCAAAAGGAAAAACAGCCCAAGGACACCCCTCCCCCAATTTCCCTGACCCACCACTGAATCTAAACCTGGGGATGGGGTCCGGGCAGAACTTGAAATCTTCCTGTAGGCAGTCCTCAGGTGGGCCGGGCTTGAAAACTACTTATGCAGAACGTTTGCTCACTTCTACGAGGTAGCCTTGTACTTTGAACAAAATTTAACTTCACATCTGATTAAACTTGTGCCTGTTCTATGCCATGCCCATCAGGTGGTAGTTCCAGTTAACACTTTTGGTTTTAATTGTCCCTAAATTGAAGAATTGTACTTTGGAAAGCGGTAACATAAATAGCTCATTTCCAGGAGTGGAGGATTAGGAAAAATTTCTCTGTAGTAGGGCAATATTCCAGAGATTTCTGCTAAGGTTTACTGATTGTGAGTGAGAAAGTCCTTTTCAGGGTGTCCTGAAATGAGTTTTTACATAATGTGCTTTTTTTTTTTAATTGACCTCATAAACAAGGTCTTAAAAGATTTTTCAGTCTCATTTGGTACAAAAAAGGTTGCATACTTTTTCTGTGGTTCTATTGTAAAGTGGTCAAACAGTGGGGACAAAAACAGTGGCAAAGAACTGGGGCCACACTGGGCCTTATCGTTTATTCTGCGCACAGCTCTTAGGAGAAGGAAACTTTTTCAGGTACAAATACCTGATGGGCACTTATCTCACAATGGCCGGAGTTCTGTCCCCTCTTCGCTTGTTAATGAGTTCTTGTTTCTCTGTGCCCTTGTGTTTAATTTGTCGATCCTTTTTACAAAATTCTGAAAAATAAAAGGAGTTAGACCAGTGTTCTGTATCCACACTGATTGGCAGTCATTTACTTGGCCATACCATTTTGGGGAACTTAAAGTTTTCCCTGTTGAACTATAATATCTTTGGGGGTAGATTTCAAAGTGGGTTTTTAATCAAAAAAAAGTGTAAGCTGTAGAAAGAGACCTAGGTAACTTCCTAATACCATAAGAAACATGTTCTTTGGAATACATACCAAATATGTTAAAGGGTTATTGTATTTTTATGATCTGTTGGGAGAAGGATACACTTATTTATAAAACTATAGAAGTGCTTTAAAACATCAGTGCCTGGCTGGACTAAGGAGTGCTTTGCATTCTTTGTTTCAAAGCAGAAGGGCCTTAATGCCTAGAATTTATGGTAATCGAGTGAAAGAAAATTGTTAAAATGTTACTTGACAGAGACAACGGAAAGAGATGAGAAGATTCATTCAGCTGTTAAAATATCCCTGTCTACACAGGATAAGGCAAATATGCAACAACTGTGTTGCAAAAGCTGTTGGGAACAGCTGCCTGCTATTTCCAGATAGGATGGGGGCTCTACTGAGGGTGTGGCTTTTCTCAACCTTGTTGTGCCCTGGTTAACAAAGGGCCTCAGAATCACAGATCTATCAATAGTGGCCTTGAAGGTGATTGGTCTGGATGGGAGTGGGCGTTCCCTAAAATACAACTGGTATGACATGATATTTGGGGATGCAAAAATGCCTTAGAAAAAAGATCAACTGTGAAAGCTCCGGAACATACAAAAGGCTAAAATGAGCCATTAAGACCAGTAGGGACTTGGATGGGTACTGCACCCAAAATACCTTCTACCCTGGGTCATTTACCAAGTGTTTAATTGTTCAGCTTCACTTTTTTCCAGAAAAGTTTCAATAAGGGAGGTGGGATCAGCCTCAGAAAATACAACGCAAATCTCACTCTCAGGACATTTGGGTCTTGTGATAGAAGCTCACAGAGCCTGCCTAGCCGGGAGAGAAAATAAGCTGGGCACCAGCCTCCTTTATGTGCGAGTCTTCATCACTTTTGAGATTATGAGGATGGAGGTTGAAAAAGGAAATAAGATGTTTACTTACCAAAAACTCTTGGTCCATAAAGTAGGGCTTTTCTGAGGATCCGTCATTTGTTTCCAGATCAACAGCAAAACACAGGAAAAGTGCATCCAGCACAGTTTCAAACACGGATAAAAAACTGTGGGCTACTAAGTAGGCAAAAAAAGCAACCAGCAGCAGTGGGATGGCCCACACCTGAAGCACACGGTGGTAGTTAAATGCCATCAGTCCTCCGAAAACCGTGAAACACACCACTAACACCTGTCCGAAACAAGAATTTGTTGAAAATTTCTATAAATTGGTTAGGATATTGTAGAAAAGATTTTTGTCAGGTATAAGCAATAGTTTCATATATGTGCATATGTGGGGGTGTATATGCCTGTAATAATAATGAGTGCTTGTCAGAAAACTGGACACAGTAATCTAGGAAGAAGAAATGAAAAGCTATGATGATGCCAAAAGAAACCCCAGTTAATCTGGAGAATGGGAAGAGTATACACACTTTCATTTTATCTATGCCTAATTTTTGTATTTATGTAGATGTAAAGGTACCTCAGGGCTTCCCTGGTGGCTCAGTGGTAAAGAATCCACCTGCCATTGCAGGAGACGCAGGTTTGATCCCTGGGTCGGGAAGATCCCCTGGAGAAGGAAATGGCCACCCACTCCAGGATTCTAGCCTGCAGAATTCCCATGGACAGAGGAGCCTGGCAGGCGACAGTCCAAAGGGTCACAAAACAGTCGGACTCAACTGAGCAACTAAACAACAATGGTACCTCACAAAATTAAAACCACAATAAGCATCTCCATTAGAACAGGGTTTTATTATACACCCTTATTTTTAAAAACAATGATGCATCAGTCCATTGAGTGGATGTACTGTAGATGAACGTGTGATTGCTTTTATCCTGGGGATTAAAGTGGATGGGCTTTCCAGTGCTGGTGTAGGGATAAGAGGATAATAGGCTTTTGCTATATGTAATTGCTATATTTCCAGGAAATGATTATAGGCCGTGAGGAACCTAATTCTTTACCAGACAAAGTGGAACCCCTGGAGCCCTCATTGTGCTTGGACATCCATAAAGATGGATGTGAATCTGCACGCCACTTCATTCAAAAAAAAAACCATCTGCAATTATGTGTTCCTTCTGAGAAATACAAGAAAATGAATTACTGCCTAAAATAAAATGCAAGTCTGTTATAAAAATGAAACCTCTTAATAAAAATTTTTGGAAGTAGTTATTACAAAATGTATCACCCGCAACCCTACCAAGCTAATGTAAACAATATTATCCATTTAGATACAACTACAACTTGGATTATTAGGCTGTTTTAAAAGGTGTAATCAGTTTGTGCTTCTAAAGTACTGTCACATGAAAAGTCTCTGGGACCCAGCTGTGCCTTCAAATATATGTGCCATTAGCACACACCTGTGACATCCAAGCGTGTTCTAACCTGTTCCTGATGGCATCATGACAGTGATCCCCTGGAGACATACACCAAGTGCCACAGGAGCACACAGTGCTGAACGAGGAGTCACGAGGCCCCGTATTTGGCACTGGCGCAAGTGGTGACCAGAGCTCGTTCTCTCTAGGGCCACGAGAGCCACCGGCATTCACGTCCTGGAGGAGGCATGGCTGGAGGGGCAAGGATGGCGAGCTTAGAAAAGGGAAGATGTGGAAGGAGGGTCAGGATGTCTGTCTGTGAAATTCCAAGAATCTGAAAGGCAGTCAGGCGGACGTAGGACGAAGCAAACTGAGGTGTGCAGAATTAAGCCCAGTGAGTTACAACTACACGGAGAGAGACACGAGCCAGTATAAAGAACCTTCAGCTGAGGCGTGGTCAGGAAGGGGCTGGAGTACTACTTCTACTTCAGGGACTCTAACCTACAACCTGGAAAGGGGATGCTAGTTTTAGTCCGTAGGTAGGAAAAATGAGGCTTTCACAAGATGACATACAACTTCTTAGAAAAAGTTGACAGCAGGAATGCAGCTGGCTCCATCTGAGATATCAATAATTCTGTATATTTAGGAAATTAATGCTTTTAATAATGTAGACATTTCATCAGGTTTCAACACTATGCCCATACATTTAAAAAAAATATTTATTCATTTATATTATTTGGCTCTTCTGGGTCTTAGTTGTAGCATGTGGGATCTAGTTTCCTAACCAGGGTTTGAACTCAGGCCTCCTTCATTGGGAGCATGGAGTCCTAGCCACTGGACCACCAGGGAAGTTCCAATTTTCATATATTTTTATGACAACCTCTATAAAACATTTATTCTCTGAAGTCATAGAGTCTTCATTCTAGATATGAAAAAGTGGGATCACAATGGTAGAATGGATAATAGCTAAGAGTAAACCCAAGATTTGAATCCTGACTCAAGCTACTGTGGAATCCTAGCCAAATTATTAAGCCCTAGTTTCTTCACCTGTAAAACAGATACTTCACAGGATTGATGATTAAATGAAAGGATGAGGCCCAGCACAGAGTAAGCACTCAGGAAACAATTCTCTGTCAAAGTCTTGTACGGCTTAATTTTTGGATCCCAAGTTACTTTATTATTTTAGTTAAGACATCCTACCTTTCCTAGAAAAATTATGAAGTCTCCAAAGCAGTTAACAGATGTAAAACGACTTGAACTCTTGGATAAGAGTTTGAGTGCATCTTTTGCTGATGTACAAAAATCTGTCCCATTAATGGCAGTTGTTGTGTATGCATTCTGAAAGAAAAGACAATAGTTAAAAACATGATGAGTTTTACTGTTTTAAAAATAATACAATGCCAGTACAGAATATTTGCAAAATAGTTACTATAAACCCACGATCTCTACCCATAAAAGTCATGTCAAAGTTCCCTTTCAGTCTCTGGAATATATGCACATATATTTTCACATAATTGTAGTAAATGGAAAAGAAATATTTCTGGTCAGTACGGTAGATTAAATGACGAGTACTGCATAACTATCTTAATACATAGCAGAGTTTGAGGGCAAAGAAGTTTAGGTGCTAGAAACAGAGCAGACCCTGCCTAATGGTGAGCACTGAACCACAAAACTCAGCAGGCAGGGAAGCAAGTAAGGGCTTCAGGAGTGAGGGGTGAGGGGCTGGACCTCTTGCGGGTAAGAAACTTCTCAGGCCCATGCCGGGAAGCTGAACTGTCTGTACAATCACAGAATTTATACTCAGTCATTCAAGGAAATTGGTCAAGAAATGCAACTTCTGCCTGGGACCCCTGAAGTGACGAGGTTCTGGGCAGAGGCAGAGGAAACCATATCCCCCAGGCCAGGGAATGGTGGAGCCCCACAGATAAGCATACTTGAAGAAGACGAAGTGTTCGCAGGAAAAATTTATGAGGAGACTCAAGGAAAGGAACAGTGCATCAGCCAAGAGAATCTGCACCTTGAGAACAATCTGAAATAAAGCATTCGAAGAAGCATGTTTGAGATGTGGAGACGACAGAAGGAAGAGTGGCCGTAAAGAGTGGCGGCATGGCAGGAAAGGTGAAGAGGCAGAGTAGAAGACAAGCGGAACAGAAAGCCTAGAAGTGAGAAGATGCACAAGTGAAACGGTGCAGCGCCATTGTTACACATCCGACTTACTTTACATAGGAAATAAGCATCTTCATGTTGCTCCTTGACTTTTATTATTCTAATTTTTAATAAATACATTTATATCAGGAGTGTGTATATACATGCACATATGTAGCTAGGACATATTTAAACTATTTCAAATAGTTGCTATTATAAATAACTAGGCAAGGAACATCTTAATTTCATGATTTTTGGATCATTTTTTAAGGATACATTTCCAAAAATGGGATTACTAAATCAAAGAGGACAAGTGGGTGTATGTGTTCATATGAGATTTCTTGGGTCATTTTTCCCAAATACCTTTTCCTTATATGATACTTTCAAAGCCATCTATTTACATTTCCCCTGAAATCTTTAAAATGCTACTTGCACTGCCAGTTTACAATAATTCATAACTTCCCTTGGAAAATACACTGGAATGTTACCTGCTTCGGTTTTGCCTTTCCTTTTGGCTTAAAGGATGAAAGTTTTATTTCACGATATAAAGCTAATCCTTTCATACACCCATTCAAAAACACTGTAAAGAAATCAACTTGGAGTCTACTGCAGTAATCCAGCCCCCGGTGGTGCACGTCTTAATCAGAGCGAGTTATAGAGGAGAAAGGGAATAAGGCCGTAGAATTAGCGTTTCTTTTTGGCTATGTACACATTGCTATATTTAAAATGGACACGCAACAAAGACTCACTGTGTGGCATATGGAACTCCATTCAATATTATGTAACAACCCAAATGGGAAAAGATTTGAAAAAGAATAAGTCCATGTACATGCACGACTGGATCGCCTTGCTGCACACCTGCATCCTAGCTCACCCTCTCCTGGTAATTCCCTCTCCCCCACGGTCAACTAGAAAGGAATATTTGGTTCTCAAAGATGAAAGATTGGGTATTCACCTCCCCAGGGAGGGCACCTGCCTGCCTCAGCAGGATATTCTCCGTCAGCTGTCAGATGAGGTCCGTGCAGAAGTGCCTTAATGGTATTCCACAAGAACTCTGGATTTTCGACTTACAACAAATGCATGTAAAATTCACTTTTAAAATCTCCAACTGGCTGTTGGCAGACTTAAGTCCACTAGTTTGAGGACTTAAGTCTTCAGAAGTGATGTGAAAATTCATTGCTCATTATCTGATTAAGCATCTGTGATCATATAAGATTCTCAGAGCCCTCACCACCAACTCAACGTCCTGAAGACAAATGTGCAGGGCAGGTAGGTAAATGACGGAATCAGTCTTTTACAGACTGAAAATCAAGGTCAAAGGCATTGCCCCCAAGTGCTCTGGAACATCAGGGAGCTTTTTGTTTTTCATTCTAACTTTCTGGATATGACACTATCAAAAGGCTATTTTAAAAGCATGGTGCTTAAGGTAAGCACAGGCCCTGTCAGCAGGTAATCTCTGGGTTCAAGTCCCAGTCTTCAGTCTTCACCACTGACTGGCTGTCGGTTTTGGTTGATTTACCCCCTTGTCAGTCTTCAATGTCCTGATCTATAAAATGAATTATAGCACCTACTGCAAAGGGATGTTGGGAGGATTAAAGAACATTTTCCCTATAAAGCATTTAGCAAAGCACAGGCACACAGAAAGTATGTAATAGAGGGTGGTTATTTTCCTCCAGACCTCACCAATGATGATCTCATTTACAACTGGGAAACACAGAGGCCATTCTCTAAGCACTGAGGAGGTGTGGAAAGGACCGGCGGCTTTTTCATCTGTAGGCTTTAATCCCTCACATTCGCAGGGACCCAGGAGAGACAGGACCTGCTTCCCAGATGACACCCCAGGTCCCCGCGTGATCTTGCTCAGCAGCAGGGCCACATGCCACTCGGCCTCTTTCTTTGGATTCTGTCTCCAGCCCCAACCCCTCCACGTCTCCTTTTAAACTGCGGTTCTTGGTGGTCTCCCTGTTTCAGGCTGGGTATACAATTTCTGTGAAGATTTCCTTTTCCTATAGATCACAGCCTCATAGTCAGTTTGGCACCACTGCTCATAAGCAATAAAAATAGATTTTATTCTTTGGCTAAAATAATTAAATGTTAAAATGGTACTTTATCACACATGTGTTGACTCCACAGATCTTGGGGGCCCATAACCATTTATCTTTTCTTTAATGTATCATGCCCCATGAAAGAGAGCATTAAAACCACTCTGACAGGGAAATTATATATATGCCTTCCTGCCGCTACTGCACCAGTGGTATTTTACCACAAGGTTCAGCCCTGCGTGCTGCAGAGAGACCTAGAATTAACATCTGAATGAGGAGCTGGGGGAGGGAAGAATCACTAACACAGGATATGGAGTGAAAATTTCTGCAGTTTCAGCATTAGCTAATTTATACTTATTCTGAGAAGTGCTTCCTTGTCAGGCAACTGGAAGATGGATGGCAGTAAGTGTCCAGTGCTGTAAGTCTTGACTTGGAGCACTGGCATCTTCCTGGGATGACAGAACACTAAAGTGATCTGTAGACGCTAACAACGTAGGAAAGAATTCATACGATAAGGAACCGAGAATACATTGTGTTGGTGGTCAAGGTTAATCATGAGATCCTGAAACAAGAAAAAAGGAGGTAGCGGCATCACATTTACGACCAGACAAAACTCAGTGTGCATGTTTCTTTAGCATGACTGAACAAGTGGACATGTCTATGCCTTGAGATGGAACCCACGAAAACACAAAATCGATACAAGGAAGGTTTACCCACTTGACACCTCAACACTAGGTCCCCCTGGCACTCTCTTGCCTGGGACTGAGGACTCCCTGCAGGTACGGTGGATTAGCTTTCAGGCTCTCGTGGACAGTCCACCAGGGTCTGTCACAAGCTGCAGGGGAGGGTGTGGAGGGGGGGCTTGTATGGCTGGGAGGACTCGTGAATAATGAGCTACAACCCCAGCTCCAGTGAGAGAGCAGCACAGAGGAGTGGAAACCCCGCCAGGGGTGAGGGGAGGAGGGCTCATG
>SJYA01000795.1:2823076-2927608 GCA_006410615.1 Neotragus moschatus | reverse complement strand
GGCGGGAGATGTCACAGAACTGGCATGGGGCTGGCGTCCTGCAGGGAACGGGGGTAGATGGGGCCAAGGTGGCAGCAGGAGACAATGACGTGAGACTCAGGGGTCAAGCAGAGAAGTATGGTGGGACTCCCCCAGACCTGGACTTCAGCGGGGCTGAAGCGTCATGCTGTGGAGCAAGGAGGAGGACAGGAAGGCACAGTCTGTGCTTCTGGAAGTTCCCCCAGGCTGAACCATGAAGGCTCAGGGCATATCTCTTCTCACTGTCCTCTGCTGAGCCAGAAAGTCCTGCACCTCCCAAAGCTCATTCTCACCAAAGCCTTTGGGGGGCCCCCAGACACCTCCACTGTGCCTCCTGGGCTCTGCTTGAGTTGTACCTAATGCCCAGTTGTTAGGGGAAGCACACTGATTGAAACCGCCCACCCTGGCCAGGCACCATAATAACCATTCGCATGGTTATGGCAGGAGGTCCTGGTAAGGAACATGGAACTAATAAGCCTCCACCAACCGGAAGAGTTGGTGTATCCTTTTGAACAAAGGGATACACCAACATGTCCGACCACCTCCTAGAATCCTTCTTTCTGGCATCCAACTTGGCTGAACAAGGCGTGCACCACCAGGAAGGACTCTGAGTCAGAATGATTGGCTAAAGACAACCTGGAAGCTAAGCCCATCACCATAAAACCCGAGACTGCAAGCCATGTGACAGGGCTGTTCCCCTGGGCTCCCTTACCCTCCTGCTCTCCGCCCAGGCGCCCTTTCCCAATAAAATCTCTTGCTTTGTCAGCACATGTGTCTCCTTGGACAATTCATTTCCGAGTATTAGACAAGAGCCCAGTTTCAGGCCCTGGAAGGGGTCCCCCTTCCTGCAACACTGTGACTACTCAAACTGAGGACATTGGTATCATTAGCTATCAGAAACCAGGGGCCAGATTCCCCCAAAATGAACTCTTTCTGTGGGAAGAAAATAAGAGTATGAGGAATTAAACTCATGCCCGGTACTCTGCTCCCCTCTACCCCACTTCAAGAGATGCCTTAGGGATATGTTTGCTTGCCAGAAACCTGGAAGCAGCTTCCTAATTTGTTCCTGTGGCCTTTTTTTTCCTTCTGCTATCAGTAGGCAGGTATGCAACTTCTGTGTGTAAATAAATAACTGAAAATGGCAAGCACTCACGGAGCACATACTATGTGCTAGTACTCCTGCCTGGAAACTCCCATGGATGGAGGAGCCTGGTGGGCTGCAGTCCACGGGGTCACGAAGAATTGGGCATGACTGAGCGACTTCCCTTTCACTTTTCACTTTCATGCACTGGAGAAGGAAATGGCAACCCACTCCAGTGTTCTTGCCTGGAGAACCCCAGGGACGGGGGAATCTGGTGGGCTTCTGTCCATGGGGTCGCACAGAGTCGGACACGACTGAAGCGACTTAGCAGCAGCAGCAGCAGCAGGCCTTGTTCTATATTCCCCTGAAAACATTTAATCCTCTTAACAACCACGAGTGGATGATGAGAACTAGAGCGCAGAGAGGTTGGGTAGCATACCCCTGACACATGCATGCAACCAACGTTGCATCACTTACAAGAAACGGACCTCTGACTCATTCAGGCCCATCGGGAAAACATTTACTTTGAGCTATACTTTGTGCTTCCTTCCAAAAGATTCAAAATAATAAAGTGGTGCTCTCAGGAGACATATCATTAAAAAGACCCAAGGATGTGCAGGACGGATTAGTAGAAAGAGGCTGGGTTCCTGTTAATATTGCCTCCACAGACCGGCTCACCAGCCCCGCTGAGTAATGTCACTTCACACTAACACCCGCTCTCAGGTTCTCACTAGAGATGCTTCGTGTCTGTGCAGTACTTCAGAGTGGACCAAGCACCCTCCTGCTATCATCTCACTTGATGTGCTTCTCCCCACAACTCAGTGAAATAATCACCATGGGTATATTATTCCCATTTCACAGAGACTTCTTATTTTTGAAGAGAAAGGAAAGAGATTAAAGTGTAATTTTAGGCAACAGAAAAGTTGGATTATTTCTTTGATTTACTCTGAGAGGTGTCCAAGAATGTTAATTGCAGCTTTTACACAGAAAGCACATTTTCCCTCCTTAACTCGAGCCGGAAGCCAGCCCAGTCCACTCCGTGTCCTTCATCAGTGAAGGGCAGCCATTAGTTCGCCTCTGAAACTGAAGCGGGCCCTTCTTCTGGTGGCGGAACTGTGAAGCCGAGCTTCTGTTGACTCTTCAGAAAGGTAAACAGTTTCCCTCTGCACAGGAGGAAAGGCGTTGCCAAAAGCCCTGCCGTGAATAGTCAGCTTTATTTCTGGAGTGCCTTCCTCACCAAATCCTGATATTTATTAACTCAAAATAAAACAAGAACTATGAAAACAAACCTGAGACACCGGATGATGAATAACTAACACTGGTGTTCATACTTCCCGAGGGACTGAAAGAAATACAGTGAAATCTGTGCCCAGAGCCGTCCTGGTCCTTTCTGGTAAGACTTGCAGGAACCATCGCAAGTGACTTTCCTCTCAGCTTCGTCTTTATCACAAACACATGCTGAGGAGGAAGGGGCACAGCCTCCGGGCCTGGCACCTGCCGCTCGGATCCGTCCAGGAGCTCACCGCTCACCAGTTACTCAAGTCCAGGGAGACGGGGAGTGGGGAAACCTGCCAGACCCTTCGGCGTTGGGAGCGGGAGGTGGATGAGGAGGAAACTTGCCTTGGCTGGGGCCTGATACTGCCAGTAAAGCCGGGTGCTAGTACTCTTGCCTGGAGAATTCCACGGACAGAGGAGCCTGGCAGGCTACAGTCTGTGATTGCAAAGAGGCGGACACGACTGAGCAACTAACACACACACACACAGAGGCAGTGTGGTCCTGTATGCTCCTTTAAAATGTATTTTCCTTTTGCTTATTTTTTTTAGAAGAATGGCTCTATCATTTCCATTCTCGTCTTTAAAGAAAATCAATCAACACAGAGACAAACAAGAAAGCAAGAAAAAGTTACTCTGACCCCTCCCCTCAGAAATAACCATCGCTAATATCACGGGGACTTTACCCCAGTGTTTTCCCACAAAGCTACACAGCAGGAAGACAGACAAAAAAGAGGATGGATGGGCAGGTAAGCATGGGTCCTAAAACCGGAAACAAAAAGTACTGTTAAATGAAAGCACGAGTGTGAATTCGACTTTAACAAAACGAAACTGAAACTGCAGGACTATGTGAATGTCAGACAAATGTATCTTCACACACAAGACTTCAGTTTCTAACAAAAATCAATCTTTCTAAAATTATTGTGAAAAACGTTAAGAGGTTAGAGTGCTTATTTTTTAACACCATGGCTTAAGTTTCAGCAGCACGGATGGTGAAAGATGAATCCTTCTCCGTTTTTTTTCCTGCCTCCCGAGTTTAGTGTGATTCGTTATGGCCGTGACTTTATCAGAAGTTTGAACATATACAGCTTCTTCCATAGTGACAGTCTTAATGACTGAGTGGCATGTACGCAGCGCAGCCACTGTCTCTGCTGCCTGACCCTCAGCTCTGGGCCAGCTGCTCTGACTCTGTCCTGCGGGGCACGCAGTAGGGGGTGGGGAGGCCCTCCGCTGAAACGTCCTCTCCGTGAGGCTCAGGCACACTGAATGCATAAAGGAAGATGCTTTCTGCAAACCGAGAATGGCCTCCAAATAATACTTCATCCAAAGTCAAATTCAATTCATTGGTACATTTGTTCCTTCAGTAGAATGTTAGGATTAAAAGGTTATCCCAGACGCCACCCTGGAAAACCCTCTCATTTGACTAATAAGGAAGCAGAAGACTCAAGAGCCTAAATGACCAGGCAGAGGTGATAAAAAATGGACATGAATAGGATATGCACAGTCATGCCCTCTCTTCTCCCCAAACCCAGAAAAAGCCAAGGCAGGCCGCTGCATCTTGCTGAACAGCCATCACTGATACGCTAGCAGAGTTCTGCGCCCCTCCAGGGAAACCCGCCAGGACAAGGGTGGGGTGCTTAGTGACAAGCAGGCCCTGGATACGGGGCTGTGCAGCAGTGCCGCCTGCCTCCCCCAGGCCCTTAGGGAGGGCTCTCAGTGCTTCGGCCTCATCTGACCTGGAAATCATTGGTGGCGGAAAACAGGGAGGCAAAGGGAGGCCTGGGCGTCCATATGGCAAAATTAAAGTTGTGGATCTGGGCAAAGGGAAATATAGGGGATGGGAAATGCTCCTACTATTTTTTGACTTTAGGCTTTATTAGAAAAAAGACAATGGATTGGCTGTCCCTGATGAGTGAAGACCATTAATTTCCTCTCCTCCTTACTCTTACCCTTGACAGGGAACTCCAGGCAGCTCGGTGAAGCCAGTAGGGCTACAGACTTGAAGTCATAGGATCCCCACATAGCAGCTAGCATCCTGGGTAAGCTCTTCAGCCTCTGGCCTCAGCTTCCTCATTTGTACAGTGGCAGTAACACCTGCATGGTGTCCTTGAGAGGACAAACTTAGACCATGTGTGTAAATATTTACCAGGGTGCCTGATAGACCATAAAAAAATGGCTTCTTAGGTGGCACAGTGGTAACGAATCTGCCTGCCAGTGCAGGGGACACAAAAGACACAGGTTTGATCCCTGGGTTGGGAAGATCCCCTGGAGGAGGAAATGGCAACTCACTCCAGTATTCNAATATTTACCAGGGTGCCTGATAGACCATAAAAAAATGGCTTCTTAGGTGGCACAGTGGTAACGAATCTGCCTGCCAGTGCAGGGGACACAAAAGACACAGGTTTGATCCCTGGGTTGGGAAGATCCCCTGGAGGAGGAAATGGCAACTCACTCCAGTATTCTTGCCTGGAGAATGCCATGGATAGAGGAGCCTGGCAGACTACAGTCCATGGGGTTGCAAAGAGTCAGACACGACCGAGCAACCGTCTAAGCTGAAATGGCTATGTTTTTCACAGACCCAAGAAGATTGGTTCTCAAGAGAATGTCAGGCATCTTTGATTTGAAGCTCAGGCCCGAGGAAATGGCAAGAGGGAGATGGGGAACAGAAATGGGAATGTTTACATGTTTTCATATATTGCACACTTTGGGGGAATAATTTCTAAGTCAGGTGCATGTCCCTTCATGAACATGCTGTTGATGGGAGTGGGGCTGGCAAAGCACCAGTTGACCTGTGAGGCCTGCTGACAGAGAGCCTGGTAATCGATTGAGAGGTTGCTGGGCGTAATCCCTGCTCTGTGCATGCTTGNTTTACATGTTTTCATATATTGCACATTTTGGGGGAATAATTTCTAAGTCAGGTGCATGTCCCTTCATGAACATGCTGTTGATGGGAGTGGGGCTGGCAAAGCACCAGTTGACCTGTGAGGCCTGCTGACAGAGAGCCTGGTAATCGATTGAGAGGTTGCTGGGCGTAATCCCTGCTCTGTGCATGCTTGGCCCAGCATGCAATGGAAACTCTCTTATAAGAAAAATGCATCTGTTTAAAGACACTGGCTGTAATAACAGATCTCTTCTTCCTGAAGCTCCAAAGACTACTTGCTCTTCCATTTTGGCCTCTAACCACTAGCACTTCTGCTCAGAAAGCAGATTCCCTTACAGTCAGTCCTAGGTGCTGTCAGCTCAAACAAGCGAGGGCACCTCTTATGAGCTTGCATTTTTCTTTATTGTCTCCCTGATATTCCTAGCAGATGCTCTAGGCTGTGTGAAGGCAGCACAAACCAGGGCTGGTGCTGAGAAAGCAGGGGCTCATCCTTCCATCCAAAGACACGTATGGAGGGTGTGCCTCTGCTGGGCACCGGGCACTGAGCCAGGCTGACAGGTTTGTGTTCTTGGACTTCACGAAGTTTCTTTATTGCTGCCTTGATGGAGGCAAGATGTTGGCAGGGCCAACAGTCCCTGAGGGCCCTTCTTGCCCCAACCAAGATGCTTCCTGATGAAGTCATTCGGCCTCAGCTGTCTCACTCCTTGGATGAATGCAAGTCTAGCAAATGCTTCTCCCTGCCCCACCCCTGTGCCAGCTGAGGCCTTCTGGAAAAGGCAAAAGGAGGGAGCAGACAAAACTTCTTGAAGAATTTCAAAGACTGGATCCACTTGACAAAACTTTAAGGAATTTTCTAGCACCGCCTAGATAAAAATGCTAACTGTACCAAAATGTTCTTAGTCACTTCCTCTCCTGTTTTTCACAGGCCTCGTTTCTGAAATGTTGGTAGAGATGAGCCCTTAAATGGAAGGACTGTCTAGTGGTCCCCAGTGTGTGTGATGGTTCACTCTGCTTTCACGACTCCTGTCTCTCTTCCTGCATCTGGTTTCCCGGTTTTGGTCTTTCTGTCTGCCTCATTCCCACAGGACTCACTCTGTGGTTCATTCCCCCAGGTGAGGGGAGGGAGCTGGGAGTAGGGTACTAAGAAGACATTCAGTGTGAAATTCTCACTGGCTTTTGATTTCCAAAATTTTAGCTCTTTAAACATTTCCTACCAGTGAAGAAGGAAGGGGGTTCCCAACTTGACCCAGTATCTGGGAACAAAAGATAGGCGTGGTCTTCCTCTATCCCCCAGTTAGAAAATGAGACCCCCTTGCAGTGGGGAAGGAGAGGGAGAGATCTGTGGGTTCCAAACACATGTCCAGGCCTGCTTTTTTTTTTTTTTTTTTTTTCAGAGCATGGAGAAGTGGCAGGACTCTAAATGGAAGTGTCCATCCCTAGGGTTTGGGTTTGCTGGGCGGGAGGGGGTTTGAGAGACCTGGGGCTTTCAGAACTAAAATCAGAACAATCTCAGGCAAAGCAAGAGGGTTGGTTACTCTACCCACAGGCACATCTAGGCTGATAGGGCCATAAATGGCCTTCCAGAAGACTCCTGCTTCCCCAACAGGGCCTGAAGGAGCCATGACGATAGGAGAATGGATGTCTCAAGGGCAAGCTGTGCGCACTAGTGCCCGGGGCTACTTGATACTTTGTATAACGCCATGGAGGGATGGCCCAAGAACAATGGATGAAACTTTCTGCCAGTCCAGTGGAATGGGAGTTCACAGCCAGAAATGAGGTTGAGAGTCATGATATAATATTTCTTGCACATCTGAGATTGTGGTTGTGGTTCACACCCGTGTGGAAGTCAGTCAAAGCTGAGACTCACATGGTGGCAGCTGCAGCCCGGAACACCGTCAAGGTCTAGCTTGTAGCAGAATGTGAAATCAGTACGGGCCACATCAAAGTGGCTTTTACTCCCTCCACCACTGTGACTCACACCACCTTCCTCTTAAAAAAAAAAAAAAAAAGATGAATGCATTCTCTGGTCTCTGGCCAACAATCAACACCTTCTCCCAATAGGCATAATGCCTAAGACAAAAACAGCTGGGGAGCGACAGCCCCTTACAAGGGTACGGCAGTGAGGAGGAGAGGGCGTGGCCTCAGACGTGGGCAGTCTGAGCCTCGGACAATGACTCTGTTCCAGAAGCGGATGCAGATAGAGAGAAATGACAGGAAGACACCTGCTCTCCATCATGAGGAAGATTAGATTCGAGGTAGAAGCTAGTTGATGGTTTAATTTCATTTCTCACACTAAATGAATTTGGGAAATGTCAAAGCTAATCTATAACCATTCTGTTTCTTAAGCACTTGGGATAATGTTGCAAACATGGATTGTGAAGTTCTGTCTTCCATCTGAGCCATCCCCCCTGCCCGGCCCGTACCCGGGCCACCATCGCAGAGGATGACCCAGCCTCAGTTGTAAGTGTGGTACCCACAACAGGCACTAGACTGCGGGTGTGAAGAACACAGGAGGAGTCAACGGGCGACTGCCTCTACCTCAGGTCAAACACTGTTCACTGGAGCTCAGTGTTTTCATGGGTCACCTGCTTCCTTATTTATAGGAAAATTGGATTTTGCTGACTCAAAAGTCAGTTTCCATACATGAAAGTTAAGACCACAGGCCATCTCCCGCAGCATTTTTGCAGCATACCTAGAACATGCCACGACAGGAAGGCACAAAGAACAATAAGGCAACATGTCCTGAGAGTTTGGAGGGAAGGGCAGAGCGCAGGCTGGCTCAGCACTTTGGGATCCACCTGCCCCTGGGAACACGCCTTCTCAGCTTACCCACTGAGTTTACAGGGGAGACTGCAGGAGCTGGGGTACGCTGTTGGCTGGACCTGGGAGAGAATGGTTTGGTCTCTTCGTTTCAAGGGTGAAACATTAATAACCTGCTTTTACAATGCACTTGCCACCCCAGCCATTAGGTATTCAAGGTGGTATTTTTAAGCTTCATCTGCTGTCTCTTGGATCTCTCTGTTCAGAACTTTATTAGGAAGAGGGGGTGACTTATTAGGTCCCCAAAACCTTAACACTCAACTCTTGTACTTTCCTTCTGTGTAACCTGGAGCCTCTTGATCAAAGTGAAAAAGGAGAGAGTGAAAAAGTTGGCTTAAAACTCAACATTCAGAAAACTAAGATCATGGCATCTTATCCCATCACTTCATGGCAATAGATGGGGAAAAAGTGGAAACAGTGACAGACTTTATTTTCTTGGGCTCTAAAATCTTTGCAGATGGTGACTGCAGGCATGAAATTAAAAAACACATGCTCCTTGGAATAAAAGTTATGACCAACCTAGACAGCTTATTAAAAAGCAGAGACATTACTTTGCCAACAAAAGTCTGTCTAGTCAAGCTACCGCTTTTCCAGTAGTCGTGTATGGATGCGAGTTGAACTGTAAAGAAAGCTGAGCGCCAAAGAATTGATGGTTTTGAACTGCAGTGTTGGAGAAGATTCTTGAGAGTCCTTGGACAGCTAGGAGATCCAACCAGTCCATCCTAAAGGAAATCAGTCCTGAATATTCATTGGAAGAACTGATGCTGAAGCTGAAACTCCAATACTTTGGCCACCTAATGTGAAGAACTGACTCATTGGAAAAGACCCTGATGCTGGGAAACATTGAAGGCAGGAGGAAAAGGGGATGACAGAGGATGAGATGGTTGGATGGCATCACCGACTCAAGGGACATGAGTTTGAGTAAACTCNGAACCAAAACCAGACACAGAAAAGTCACCGAGTGCCCTCGCTCTTGATGGACTGTGAGAAAGAGAAGCATTGAAATCAAGCTGACTTCAAGGGAGGTGGTGGGGGAGAGAAGGTTTTGGGGGTATTACAGAGTTAAGTCTGCCCCAGAGCCTTAGACGACAAAGACCAACTTTTGTGCCCCGAAAGACAAGCAGTGGCAGGCAGTGCGGGCTGGGGTGTGAAGCAGGGAGGGGAGAGATGTGTATGTTTGCCAAGTAGCAGCAAGTTTTTCTCCGTACTGGATTTGACAGGATTATCTGGAGTTTTTCTGACCAGTGTATTTGTTAGTCAGAAGTCAGGAAGGGCATTTCCAGTCACATGCGAAGAGGCAATAATCTCTGCACGCATTTCTTGATATTTCCATATCTAGACAGACGTCACAGTAAAGCGGGCTGGCAGCTTGACGGGCTGCGTTAAGGCAGGTCTGAGTCACTCCATCCTCTCAAGGCACTGACCAGGAGATACAGCAGAGAGTCACCCAGCTACCCTGCATAGTGGCCCCCAGTAGGAATGGGAGGTAAAAGCTTCTGGACACTACCCTCCACTGTCACGAATGACTGAGGTGACTGGCATTTACCGGCATCTGGCCACCAGCTGGAGGTATTTGTTGCTGTCCTTACAGCAGCAGTGTTGGGAGATCTGCCATAAGGGGATGAAGACAGTGGTTCACTCACATCCTCAGTCCCCTTGACAAGATTCGGGAGGCCTGAGATCCAGGCAACATAAAGCATCAGCCACTTTGTGATCCCAGGGTAAGTCCTCACCATAGATAAGAATAACAACATGAAAAAAAAAGATTCAGGACTTTCCTGGTGGTCCAGTGGCTAAGACTCCATGCTCCCATGCAGGGGTCCTGGGTTCTAGAACTGGTCAGGGAACTCATTCCACATGCTGCAACTAAGACTCGGTGTAGCTGAATAAGTAAATAAATATTAAAAAGAAAAAGATCCTGCCATTCTGGACACAATGGGAAGACACATAGTTCAGGTTTTCCAGCCTGCCCCACATTCCACACAAAGCGTGTCACAGCTGCAATGTGGTAACATGGTACCTGTGTGCCCCACCTCTCAGCAAGCCACCAGGACAAGGCTGAGCACACCCAACGAGGACCTCAGGTCATTTGAACTGACCCTCTTCTTCTGCAGAAGCTCAGTGAGGTGGAGAGATTCACCCAAGTTCCACCAAGAAGGCAGAAACCAACTGCTGCCATACTTGGCTAGGGGCTGCTTTTACTTAAGAGTTCCTCCCAGGAGACAGGTTGGAAATCGTTTTCAAACCTGTTTGACCTCAGCCCATAGCTCACTTTCTACAGCCATTCCCACTTCTTCTGGAAGAGCAAAGAACTGAAAAGGAAGGCAATGCTCAACATGATAAACACACAATGCATTAAATAACAGTCAAATACTCACCAGAAATGAAGTGGGAAACAAGACAATTAGGACTGTAGTTGAACAACACAGCCAAACCAAGGGGACTCTGGTGGTACCCACAGTAAAGGTTCCTTCCCCAGTCTGCAAAATCCCAGCTCTGCCTGGGCTCACTCACAAGCCTTGAATGCTCAACAGGCTTCGCTTTGGCAGTCAGACATCTCAACAGAATTATNTTAGGACTGTAGTTGAACAACACAGCCAAACCAAGGGGACTCTGGTGGTACCCACAGTAAAGGTTCCTTCCCCAGTCTGCAAAATCCCAGCTCTGCCTGGGCTCACTCACAAGCCTTGAATGCTCAACAGGCTTCGCTTTGGCAGTCAGACATCTCAACAGAATTATGAATTCGAGACCTCAGGAAATTAAATAAAACAACACTTGATTCTCAAATGACACACTTCAATAAACTTTGAGGTGGTTCAGCAGTAAAGAATCTGCCTGCAGTTCAGGAGATGTGGGTTTGATCCCTGGGTTGGGAAGATCCCCTGAAGAAGGGTATGGCAACCCACTCCAGCATTATTATTATTTTTTAATCCACTCCAGTATTCTTGCCTGGGAAATCCTGCAGACAGAAGAGCCTGGTGGGCTGCGGTCCACAGGGTCCCAAACAGCTGGACACAACTGAGTGACCGACCATACATGTGCAAAGATACCAGGCACTTTACTGATTGGTAAAAAGCATTTAGTTGTAATGAGAAAATGAAAAGCCATGAAATTCTACCATTTGCCTGTAAGAATTGAAGAGAGAAAATTCTGGATTGTTTAACCAGTTTGGAACCATCTTCCTGATGGTTCCAGTGAGCCCGCCAGTTGGTGTGAAACCTAGAGGAACACTGGTCTAAAGACACCATCAGCACTAGTTCAGATGTCTGTGTCCTCTGGGGACAAGATGCGCACTCAGGAAGGCATTTCCACAGGGAACCATGTGTGGACCATAAGCCTCCTGCTGCTGGGCTAGCCTGCAAGGTCCCACTTGGGGACTTCTCAGCTGGGCTCCTGCAAAGTGCTGGAAGGGAGGGGGATCTCATCTGAAAAACTCTGAGAACAGCCTGGCCAGTCAGCCTCCCAGAAGCTCTCACACAGACATGCCTGAGGGGAGGAGGCCCTCTCTAAGCCTCGGTTTCCTCATCTATATGTTGGAGGTAACTATTTCAAGGGGCTGCAGTGAAAACTCACAGTTGATTTACTGCAGGAAAGTGCTGAGCACACAACTGGCCATACAGTGAGGATCGAGGGCGTGCGGTGTGTGCTCAGGCGTGTCAGACTCTTGGTGACCCCTTGGACTGTAGCCTGCCATGGAATTTTCCAGGCAAGAATACTGGAGCAGTTGTCCTGTCCTACTCCAGGGTATCTTCTCAAACCAGGGATTGAACCCGTGTCTCTTGCATCTCCTGAACTGGCAGGCAGATTCTTTACCACTGGGCCCCCTGGGAAGCCCGTGAGTGCCAAGAAGCCATGGCTACTGTTGTTGCTATCAGCTATGACCTCCGGTGGTGCTCTGTGCTCATGCCTGACAAATCCTACCTCTTCAGTGCAAGCTCTCCTAATCATCAAGTCAAAGCACCTCCCCATACCAAGATTCCCTTTCCTGAACTTCAAACACCTCATTCCAGTACATACACTTATATAAATATCTCAAGCAAGTGTCTCACAGTCTCCGCCATTCCCCACACTAGTTTGTCTGCTCCTTGAAGCCCTGACTTGCTTTATATTCACTCTGTTTCACCACAGTCCCCTCCTCGTTACACCTTAATGGTTTGAATACAGCATAAATAAATAGATGTTGGATAAACAAATGTGTGAGGTATACACACACTTGGGATTTACAATGTAGAGAGGCAAGTAATGAGAAATGATCAGCTGTGGAATTTCATTCCCTACCCTGCAGGTGAATTACCTCTTACTCTTAGGCTGGGTATCGACAAAATGCGGCAACTGCCACTAGCCTCCCTCCCAGGGCCACGCAAGATGGATTAGGCTTTTAAGCAGCAAAGCTGAAACACAGCCCGCTCCTTGATGTTAAGTAAAGAAGAGCATCTGGGTTCTGATGGTAACAAATGGATCTCATTCTCCTCTAGCATTTCCCGGCTCTTTGTGCACAAAACTAGCAAAATTAAAAAATAAAAAAAGCCTCAATTCTTTTAAATCGGATTTCCAGAGAAAATCTTTTCCTAGCAACTCATTCTAGTGCCAGGAAATTTTTCAAAGGCTAATCTAAATTCCTTCTCTCACTTTAAGCTCCCTTTCCTTTGTCCATTGCCAAATGAGATCGACAATAGCTCTGGCCACGACTCCACAACAATCATCTTTATTCTTACAAATCTTTTTTTTTTTTTCTTACCATGCTGCATGGCATATGGGATCTTGGTTCCCCAATCAGGGATCAAACCTGTACCACCTGCATTGGAAGCACAGAGTCTAAACCACTGGACCGCCAAGGAAGCCCTTACAAATCTTTATTTCACTCTGCTTTCCAGGAGTTATTTGGATCACAGGTGACCTTTCCATCCTCATCAGTATTCACATTGCTTCTTTCTCTTTTATTCTTCCCCCTCTTCTGTCTCAATCTCCTAAACCTGAGGCTTCCCAGCAGTGCCCACATCACCTGGCAGTGCCCAGTCCTATAGGAGTCACCCCACGTTAAAGCTGCTCTAGGGACCTCCCTTGTGGTCTGGGGGCCAAGACTCTGAGTTCCCAATTCAAGGGGCCTGGGTTCCACCCCTGGTTATGGATATAGATCCCTTGTGCTATAACTAAACAGTTTGAGTGCCACAACTAAAGATCCCACATGCCACAACAAAGACTGAATATCCCCATAGCCAGATAAGTGAATGAAAAATATATATATACACATTTTTTTAAAAAAGCTGCTCTGGCAGCTGGTTTAGGCCCAGGCACAATGCACTGGCACCAAGATCAAAATTCAAAGACCTATCCCTGTTTGCAACACTGATTCACCATGAGCTGGATCCTCGAGGCTAGCTGAGTCTTTTTGTGATTCAGGGACAATCATTCCCATTGTACATCTGTTAAAAGGATTTCAACAATGTATAATAATTATACTGCAATTAATACTAACACTACTTATGATTTTGGAAACATTTTGAACTCCCAAAAGTAAAGGTACAGGGTTAATATAAGATGCTGAAACGTCAGAATGCAGAAAGTACATCCCTTAGGATAAGAGGGCAGAGAAAACAAGCAAGAACATAGTTTGAGACAGTGGCTTTCAAGCCTGTTCAAGCAGCACAGCCTGTCTTTAAATGAAACCTTCAGTGGAATCCCACTCTTCAACCAGATAAAAGTGGTTGGAAGGCAGGGGTGGGAAGTGGTGATGTTGCTATGAGCCCAGAGCGCATCCTTCCTCCTCCTCACCCATTTCTCTCCTCTCCTGAAGTGGTGGTCCCTGCAGTATCCATAGAGGCCCAGGGTGGGGGTCTATGAAGCAGTGAAAGAGGGACATGGAGAGAACCTGAATTTACTAATACTGTGAGGGAACAGCAACTCAGCTTTAGGGCCCTAAAGGACCATGTGGCCAACATATTGGTCTATCAAAGGTTCCACTGCTTTTGTCTTTCCAGTCTGTCTGTATGTATCTTAGCTGGATTTTCATGTATATGTGTTTTATCACAGTACATATTTGTAATGCATCTCAATAGCATCTTCATAGGATAAGTGGGTGTTTGGATGTGTACACAGAATTCCAGGGGAGAGAGGCTGGTACATTACACTGTGACAAGATATTCACAGGGTCTGGCTTGACTTGCTATGGGACCTACCATTCTGAAAGGTGCAATAGTATTTTACTGTGCTTTATACATGCTTGCTTGAAGTGATCCAAGTGAAGGCTAAACACACTCTAAAACATATGCCAAGAGTCTTAAGAAGAGCCTTAAATATAGGGCTTTACTACAAGAAGACTACAATCTCCCCCAAATAATGAAAGATATTCTTAATACCATTTATAAGACATTAAACATAGATGGCCTAATTAGTCCCTTTACTTCTACTGGTACATTTATTAGGAAGAGGGGCAAAAATAAGAAGTACTTTTCTAAGCGAGTACTGTGAACATTTAAATTATAAAACAGCCTGCTGAGTTACAAAAATACTGCTTTGTGTAAATTTGACTAAGGGTTATTAAAATTTCCTAAATTATCAACAGAAAAGTAAAATACATATCTAATTTTCCACTGGTTTGAAAGACTCAGGAGGAAAAAAAATCTGAAATTCAAACAATCATAATATATAATTTTTCTGATTTTTAAAGGAATATTTATAGCTTGAAAGTGAAAGCCTTGTGAAATATATAAAAATTAGGGAGGCAGTCCTTTTCCTATTTCAGGAAAATTATAGTTCTTGGAGAAGACATTGAAAATTTGCTCTCAGTTGATACATATGCATTGTATTAGAGTTTCTAAAGCCTCTTCCTTTTTTTTTTTTTTTTGAAAGAGAGACACATTTCTTTCAGAATTTGAAGACTTGTATTAATGACCTAAGGTTCTAAGGTAAAGGACTGCAGACAATAGCCAAGGAACCAGATCCATCCATCCATCCATCTCCGCTTCCCTCAGGACAGAGCTAAGAATAATTTTCACGTGTTAAAAAGTTGGAGAAATTCAAAATAAGGAGAATATGTCTTGACACATAAGAATATAAAATTCAGATTTCAGGCACCTCCCTGGTGATCCAGCAGTTAAGAATCTACCTTCCAGTGCAGGGGGTGTGGATTTGATCCCTGGTTGAGGAACTAAGATTCCACGTGCTGTGGGGCAACTAAGCCCTCGCATTAGAACAGAGACACAGGGGAGCAAAAACAAAAAATAAAATTCAGATTTCAGTGCCCACAAGTTCTGCTAGAACACACAGGCCCACCCAGTTACATCTTGTCTGTGGTTGCTTTTCTGCTATGGCAGCAGAGCTGAGTAGCTGTGACCGAGACCCAAAGGACCCAAAATCTGAAAACTTTTACACAATCTGACCTTTACAGAAAAACTGGCTAACCCCTGGCCTAAGAGACAGTGCCAACTGGCAGGCCCTCACACCGCGTGTCCCCAGCACAGGAGACGTACCTGGTTGAGATGGCGCAAGCACTTGTCAAGACACCAGAAACAGCAGCAGCAGCACTGGGACACGCACCTTGACAAGGCACCGTCCTGCTGGGTCAGGTTCAGAAAGAAAGGAACAGTGTCACCAACAGCACAGGAAAGAGGCGAACAGAAGTGTCTTCCAGCACACCCTGTTCCTACTTGGAGATCTGTGTACCTGGAGAAGCATCACAGCAATGCTCACGGGTACAGGAGTTCTTCTATTCTATATACGCTACTGCTACTACTAATTACTATCATTACTATACTGATGAGCAAGGGTTCTCTTCTGTGGGCTTACCTGTTAGGAGTGCTGTTGAGTTCAGCAGAAAGGGAAATGGATTAGCCTGTTTTTACTAGCAAAGGTGAACCAGACCTTTTGGTTCTAGTAAAAAAAAAAAAAACAAAAAAAACACCTCTCTTCCTTCATCTTTTCCTAAGCATCTTCAATCATAAACTCTGCTTTTTCAAACCATAGTTTATATTCATGAGAAATTCACATCCCACAGACAATAAAACTAATGCATTGTAGTTATGTGTCCACACACACACAAAATCAGGTTTAATTTTTTGGAAATACATCCCATATTAAGACTTTCAGGGTTAAATTTGGGGGGATAAATTAGTCCTTTGAAATATAACTTGAACTTGTGTATAACTCAAGAATGGATGAATTAATAAAACTTGTTGGGGGAAGGGGTGATTAAATGTATTTTACTGCCCAGACTGGGGAGGGGGTGGGGGGAATCCCTGAAAACAATCCTGAAATAGTTTTCTATTAGGACCCCAGGGACAATTTAGCCTTATATATAGACATTTTCTTGTCCCAGTGTTAATTCCACTACATGAAATCTGACCTGCATCCTTTTCAGCCTGGCTATGGTTGTGAATGAGCCATTTAATGTAAGAAGGATCTCACAGTGGCCGTGTGAAATGCTTATACTGCAGGTACAGTTTGGGGCTGTAAGGCTGCTGAGGAAGACTTTTTTTTTTAACCTAAGAAAGGACACCTTTCTCCAACAGTGACATCACCAAAAGGGAGTTGGACCCCTTTAGTCCTTACAGGATCTAGGAAGTGATAAATAACCTCTTAGACCTCAGCCAGAGAGGCTAACCCATTGACTGTTAGATTTATGGAAGCTGTTTCCCCAAAGAGTTTAAGGTGCCTAGCTCTGGGGGGTACAGTGAGTTCCCTGATGTTTATTAACTTATGATTATCTAGTCCTAATGCATATTTATATATAAAACACATGCACATATACATATATGAGGGCTTCCCTCATGGCTCAGCAGTAAAGAATCCACCTGCAATGCAGGAGCCACAGGAGACGCAGGTTTTGATCCCTGGGTCAGGAAGATCCCCTGGAGGAGGAAATGGCAACCCACTCTGGTATTCTTGCCTGGAAAATCCCATACACAGAGGAGCCCGTAGCCTACCAGGCTCCTCCATCCATGGGATTTTCCAGGCAAGAATACTGGAGTGGGTTGCCATTTCCTTCTCCAGGGGATCTTCCTGACCCAGGGATTGAACCCAGGTCTCCCACATTGTAGGCAGATGTTGAGCGACTAAGCAGAGTATGATATACATATATGAATATATTTAATATATATAAACTATATGAATCTACTTGAAATAAAAAGTTGCTCTGTTCTTCAAGAAATCTTTCTCCAAGCTTCCTAAGATTGAAGGATCGATTTCAAAATGCAACAGCCAGAGTAACTAGATTTATCCTGGATGTGGAAATGTCTCTTTAAGTCATAAACACGTAGTTAAGCAATATTTCAACAGAAAATACTCTCTGATCAGGGGGGTAAGGGCTTAGTGTGCATTTCAAGGTAAGGAAGCTAGATAATTTTATGTGAAAGCCAATCAACTGCTCTTAATTAATATACTAATCTTAAATCTTGATTTACAATTAAATCTTGATTGGGCTTCCCTGGTAGCTCAGAAGGTAAAGAATCTGCCTGCAATGCAGGAGACCTGGGTTTGATCCATGGGTTGGGAAGAATCTCTGGAGAAGGAAATGGCAAACCACTTCAATATTCTTGCCTGGAGAGCATGGACAGAGGAGCCTGACAGGCTACAGTCCATGGGGGTCACAAAAAATCGAATACAGCTGAGCAACTAACACTGACTGACTGAGATCTGCAACAATTCAGATTTCTGCTTAAAGGAGCAAACAAAGACAATTTTAAAGTATAATTATGAATCCACATGTAAAACTTTCCCAGTTTACTAAAAGCACATACCTATACCCAAATTGCTGGATTCATTGTGAAACTCTGACCAAGTCACCAACACAGAGGTGGGGATGGGGGAGGTGGGGAGACTAACATTGTGTGAGAACAGAAAAGCTGGGAAAAATCCAACCTTTCCTTATTTGGCAGGCCAGAAATACCAGGAGAACAGCTGTTTTCCTGGTGTTTTGGTTTCCACTGGCATTCATAACCAAATGTGCATGGAAATGAAAACCAGGGAGAAGAAAAACCCCCAGGCACAAAAGCCCCACAGTTTTCTGTCTTTTGAGCTGAGATTTAGGTCAGCTTGCCCATTTCTCACTATTAAGCATGAACACACACACAGGCACATGCAACTAACTTCCCATGACACCCTCCAGGAAACACAGAAGGTGGGGAATATTTTAGCATTAAAACAGAAACAAGCAAATCTCCTCATCTTATGGTATATTTTTCTTTCTTTAAAAAAGCATGATAAATGTCCATAAAACCTTGCTTAAATTTCATCTTAAGAATTTCTCCCATTTGTTCAGCATTTAAATAGGAAGAAAACCCAGCAAGCTAAGAACTAAGCACTCCCTACACCACCTGTGCCACCATGTTGGAGAAAAGCCAACAAAATTAAACAAAACAGGGAGCTGGACAGGAAGGTTGCTGGGGGTGGGGTGTGGATGGGACCTGAAGCCCATTGGAGCTTTCTGAATGATCCCTGGCACAGGTCACATTCCTGTCCTGGGACCCAGTGCACTTCTCCAGTGATTCACTTTTCTGTAACCCAGACACAGAGCACACTCTGTTTTAACGTGTTGCCTTACCTTCTCTTTCAGAGTGTTATACACGTACATGAGAATGGCTCTTGGAATCCTCACCACAGTGATTAAAAATGACCCTTTGACAACTGTTCCCTGATGGTAGCAGAAAAGAATGGAGAGAGATGAAAGGATCGGGCGATCAGGAGGGTCACTTTTATTTCTGGGAACAGGAGGAAAAAAAGACAGCATTTTAAAAAACACTATTTAGAAAGAAACAAAAGAAACTTCTCTCTGGTTCAAATCATCTACGGTACTAACAATTTAGAAAGCAGTGACGCCATCTGCATTTGGCAAAATTTTTATACTCCTTGCTAGCTAAGGTTAAATTATTTCTTGGACTAAGTTAAGAAATATTTTTGGTGCTATTCAATGTTACAAACAAAGAAGAAAAAATTTTAAAACATACTGATGAGGTGAACAATTTTCCTCTTTACAACACCTAACCACCTCCACCAATCCATTAAACTGGGTATTGATCCCATTTTCAGTTTCAGAAGTTTAATTATATAATAATCCCCTAGGTTTAAATTACACACTTGCATCTGTAAATATTGCCAGTATTAGCTTGGTGATGAAAATGACTACCACATCACATGACCAGGATTGGCAGCCAGAGAGTATCCGGCTCACAGCAGAGGGAGGAAGAGTTCTGGCTTCTCCAGCTCCTGAAACCCAGCTGATTTCTCCTCTGTTCTGTAAAGGTCACCTCACTGTGAATCATTTACGGGACTTGTCATGACGCAGCTCTCAAGAATGCGAAAGTCAGTTTCACAGGCAGGGAAAAAAAGTGAAACAGAACAGAATGGGCACATCTTTCTCCCCCTCCCCCACACCTGAAAGATAAAACAAAGGCGGGAGGGCTGATGTCACCCCTCCCCGGCCCACTGAGGCTAGCTCTGGAAAGTGAGGCCCTTTCCGAGAAGCTCCTTCACTCCATTCCAAGGGAGGCTTGCTTTCTTCATAATGGATTATTCTACAGCTCGCTCTGCTTGCTAATAAGTCACTATGAATTAAGGTTTTGACCAGAGCCTAGGTTTTCGGGGAGGAAAAGGAATGCAGCCAGAAATGTTTCAAGAGCTGGCAATGGCCACATTTTGCTGTTATTTAAATCATCCAGGAAGGAAGAGAGAACATGAAAGTAATATTGGGAGCAGAGTAGCTGCAATCCAGTTGTCCCACAAAAAGGGCGATGTGTGTTTCAACTCAATATTGTTGAAAATAGGAAATGCCAGGGAAGCTATTGCTGATATGAATTCACTTAGATCTGATAAACTAGAAAAGTAGCACAGCCAGGAAAATCTGACACATATTTTTCCCTTTCCTCGGTCCTCTTTTTTTTTTTTTTTTTCAGAGGAAGACTGTTTACTTTCCCATTGAGGAGATCCATGTGCCTTATTAGAATTGACTGGTTCTCAAGCAGGGATGCAGGCAGACAAGGGCAGCACTTGCTCTCCATCTGATACAGAAACAAGTGATTCACAGGTCTGGAGGGATGGTCCTCCAGGTACTTTGGGCTTAGGCATCCGTTTTCTGAGGTTTCCCAGGGATGGGATTGACCACTTAAGGCAGGGTGGTGTCTGCACTGTCTGGATGGCCCTCATCCATGTCACATCCCGGTGATGGCTCCAGACGCTTTTGGGCTTGGCTGGAAGGAGACATAGATGTTCCAGAAGCTGACTTACCACTTGGGAGAGAAAACCTGAAAAGAGGACCAGCTCACAAACCAGGCCAGCCTGTGGAGCCAGAACTCACTTAATACCCCATCCTAAGAACTAAATACCACCTTACAGGAAAGGGTCAATCATTGGGGGGTCTCGGAGACCCCACCTTCCTGCCCTAGACTTTTTCCATATCCAAAGGTGATATCACCCTGTCACCCCTCCTCTGCTGTGCATGTCCCTAGGGCCTTCATCTCTTCATAAGCAGCAAAACCTGCCTTCAGGAAGAGGCTTTGATTACACCTAGTGAAGCTTAAAACTACTACTTCACCACATTTTGAGAGCTGGAGTTTGGGACCACAGTGCAGCGAGGGACATGCTGAGCAGCTCAGTGATGGGCTTATGAGGATGCCACAGCCTCCTGGTGGGCTTCCGCTTCGGTCTACAGGGAGTACTGCATGCTGGGCACCTTTCTCTGGGTTCTGTGGGAGGTGGCAGTAGGAAGGCCCCGGGCAGTGGGGGAGAGCTGGAGACTCCAGGATGTACCCCACACGGCCTAGTTTTAAACTTGTGGCTGCTCTGAGTGCTGAAGGTGCCTGGTTCTGTGTGACGGAGCCAAGCGGGTCCCAGGACACAGCATCAGCTCAAGTCCCTGGGCAAACTGTTTTCTTTTTTGAGCATTACTTTTTAAACGTTTTTATTTATTTATGGCTGTGGTGGATCTTCACAGCAGCACGCAGGCTTTCTCTAGTTGCGACGAGCAACTATGGACTAGTCTTCATTGCGGTGGCTTCTCTTGTTGCGGAGCACAAGCTCTAGGCACACAGGCTCATTAGCTGTGGCACACAGGGCTTAGCTACTCTGTGGTACGTGGGGATCTTCCTGGACCAGGGATCAAACCCATGTCTCCTGCACTGGCCAGCGGATTCTTAACCCTTGGACCATCAGGGAAGTCCTGTGCAAAGCGTTTAATGTTCTCATTCACCTAAGTCTGTAACGCCTTTGGGTTATGGTATCTAAGTGGTATTTCACAGCTACGATTTGCTTCAACATAACTTACTCCAGAAACTTAGGAATCTTGGAGGCACGTTTCAGCTCTGGTTAGATCCAGTCGAGTGCTCACTGAGAACTCTTCGACAGCATGGATAATTCATTCTGTGTTGCGGCTCCTGGACAAGGATCAGGCTGCACAGGATGCTTGGCCTCCAGTGGGAGTCTGGTCCTGGGCAAAGGAGTGTGGTGTGTCCCTGAAGAGACCTCGTCCTTTCCTGACATTTCTTTCAGCAGAATCACTGCAAGACGGAGTTGGGCGGACTGTGGGGGAAGCTGTGAGGTTCATTTATCCAATCCCAAAGAAAAAAAGGAAACTCTGTTATGAAGAACAGGTCCTGGGCAGCTCTCCTCAGGGTTAGCAAACTCTTGTGTCTCCTACCGAAATTCCTTAGGCTCAGCTGTGAATCCACTTCCTCACTTCCTCCTCAGCAAATCCAAAGCAGCTGGGAACCATCTTCTATACACTTGCAAGCGATGAAGTCATGACTCAAGCGCCCCTTCTCCGAACTGAGCAGCGCTGGCTCCTTCCTATCATACCCCAGCCCCATCTTTATGGCTCTCAGTTGACCTCTCTGAAATTCAAGCAAATGGTGGTAAAAGGGAAATTACACAGGATGCCCATGTCCTGGTACTTGATGCTCCTTGGATGACCTCTTCGTCCCTCTTACTGCTTAAACGAATGACAGAGATGAATGCACTCTGGCTATATTTAATTCTCACCCTGCATGCAGACTGGAACACGAGATTAAAGAATTATAAGCCCTGAGATAAGGGAAAACCTTGAGATTTCAAAATTAGCACACAGTCAAAAAGAATGCAGAACTCTTTAATAAATGAAATAGTGCTAAAAATAAGTCAGTGTGCATTTTATTTTAAATGTTTATTTTTATCAAATATGTGAAATGTCTTAAAAAGGCAAATAGCACTGCTAGGTATAACAGGAAAAACAGCAGTTTTCTCTCTCCACCACTAACTGTCTCTCCCTAGAGGCAGTATTTTAGCTGTTTCTTCTGGAACCCTCCTTCACACTCCTAAATTACTTGTTCTTACTGGAATTTCTTCATTTTTTTCAGTCTCAGAGAATGTCTACTGACTTCCCACTATGGAAGACACAGGCTTCATTCTCCTTGGCAGCTTAAACTCCCAAGTACACTCATTTTCCCACTCCTCTTCTTCTCAGTATAATTATACTGAAGTTCTAAAAGATTTCTCCCCAGTTTCGAGATATAATCGACATGGAACAGTATGCAAGTCCAAGGTGTACAATGTGTTTTGATCCACATATATATTGCAAAATGATTACTATCTTAGCATAAGCTTATGCCTCCATCACCTCATATAATTAACCATTTCTTTTTTTGTGGTGAGAACATTTAAGGTCTCTTCTTTTAGCAGCTTTCAAGTATCGTTAACCCACACAGTACTGTTAACCATAGTCATCAGGCTGTAGTTAGATCCCCAGAACTACTCATCTTCTAACTAGAAGTTTGTGCCCGTAATCCCTACCTCCCCTTCTCCCCTACCCCACTCCCAGGCAACCACCATTCTACCAGTTTCCATTAGCTCAGCCTTTTTAGATTCGACATATAAGTGGTAATATCCCTATTTGTTTTTCTATGATGTATCGCTTGGCATATTGCCCTCAAGGTCTATTCGTGTTGTTTTAACTGGCACAATGTCCTTCTTTCTCCCGGCTAAATGATATTCCATTATATACACCAAATCTTCATCTGTTCACCCTTCAATGGACACTGAGGTTGTTCCGTATCTTGGCTATTGTGAATAGTGCTGCAATGAACAAAGGCGTGAAGACATTTCTTCAAGATTCTTTTTTCATTTCCTTTCGATATATACCTAAGAAGTGGGATTGTTGGATATTATAGTTCTGATTTTAATTTTTTGAGGAGCCTCCATCCTGTCAGTTTCTATAATTGCTGTATACCAAATTTACACACCCCATCCCACAGTGAACGAGGGTTCCCTTTTCTTTACATCCTTGCTGACATTAGTCACTTCTTTTTGATGATAGCCATTCTAACAAGTATAAGGTGGTTTCTAATTGTGGTTTTGATATGTATTCCCTGACGATTAGTGATGTCAAGCACATTTCCATGTGGCTGTTTTTTGTATCTTCTTTGGAAAGGAAGTTCTGCTCCTCTGCCCCTTTAACTTAATTTTTTTAGTATGGAGTTATAAATATATTTTGGTATTAACTCCTTATCAGACAAATGATTTGCAAATATTTTCTCCCATTCCACAAGATGTCTTTTCATTTTGTTGATTGGCTCTTTCATTGTGTAGAACTTTTTAGTTTGATGTAATCTCACTAATTTTTGCTGTTGTGGCTTGTGCTTTTGGTGTCAGATTTGAAAAATCATTTCAAAGACTGATGTTAAGGAGCTTTCCCCCGACGTTTTCTCAGAGGAGTTTAGGGACTTCAGTTCTTATGTCTGAGTCTCTAAACCATTTTGAATTAATTCGTGTGAACCGTGTGATACAGGGGTTTGATTTTATCTTCATGTTGTTACCCAGTTTCTTCAGAACTGTTTATTGAAGAGATCATCCTTTCCCCTCTTTAGGATCTCAGTTCTCTTCCAATGATCTATGGGTCTGTTTCTATGCCACTGCCATACTGTTTTGTGGTATAGTTTGAAACCAGGACATACGATGCCTCCTGGTGTGTTCTTCTTTCTTAGAATTGCTTTGGCTATTTGGGCTCTTTTGCGATACAAATTTTAGAATTTTTCTATTTCTGTGGACAATATAACTGAAAGGTTGACAGGGAATGCATTTAATTTATAGATGGCTTTGGGTAAGAAGGATACTTTAACAATATTAATTCTTCTGATCCATGAACACAGGATATATTTCCATTTGTTTGTGTTTTTCATCAGAGTCTTATACTTTTCAGTATACAGAGCTTCCATCTCCTTAAATTCATTCCTAAGTATTTTATTGTTTTCAATGCCAGTGTGAATGAGACTGTCTTCTTTATTTCTTTTTCAGATATTTTGCTGTTAGAGAAATGCAACTATTTTCTGAATGCTTTGTATCCTGTACCTTTACTGAATTCATTGGTTAGTCTAACAGTTTTTTTGATGCAGTCTTTAGAATTTTCTTTATATATTAATAAAGTCATATTATCTTCAAACAAAGGCAACTGTACTTCTTTCTTTGTGATTTGTAAGTATTTTTTCCTCATTTTCTTGCCTGATTGCTCTGGCTAGGTCTTCTAGTACTATGTTGAATAGGAATGGTAAGGGTGGGCAAATTTTCAATCTTTCACCACTGAGTATGTTTTAATTAATGTTTAGGGCTTACATTATCAGTACATAAATAACATTCACAACTGTTTGAAGCACTATATTCTGATTATATTTTCTTTATAGCTTTTGACTTTTCTTTAAGTTAATAATATTTTACATTTTTTATTTGCTTGGTTTTTGCTTCATCAAAATATAATTCTTTTTCTCCACATATTCAAACAACATATCTGATATTCTCTAAGTTTCCTTTTTATTTTTTCTTGGAGACATGCCTCCTGGAGCCCACTGCTCTCCTGCTCCTCCTTGGACTGGAAGTTTTTTATACCTGCTAAATAGCTACCTCCTGGAAATTCCCTTCTCTTCTTCACTATGTTGGAGCCCATTTCCTGAAACTCATGTCTTTTCTCCCCTGGTTTACTCATTAGTTTCAGAGGAGAAAGGATATGGGGAGGAAATCTTTTGAGATATTGCATGCCTGAATAGGACTTTATCTTCCTTTATCTTTGACTGATAGTATGAATAGGTATAGAATTCTAGGTTGGAAATAATCTTTCTCAGAATTTTGGTAGTTTTGTCCTACTATCTCCCTGGTCCAGAGTTGCTGTTGAACATCAGATTCCATTCTAGTTCTTTTTAACTTTTATTTCTTACTGAAGTGTAGTTGATTTATTATACTAGTTTCAGATGTATGACACAGTGTATCAATATTTTTAAAGATCATACCTCACTTAAGTTATTTTAAAATATTGGCTGTGTCCCCTGTATTGTACAATTATACAATTGTATACACAGCTTATTATAGTATACACAGTAGTCAGTATATAGCTTATTTATAATACACACAGTAGTTAATATACAGCTTATTATAGTATACACAGTAGTCAATATACAGCTTATTATATTACACACAGTAGTTAATATATAGCTTATTATAGTACAAACAGTAGGCAATATACAGCCTATTACAGTACACACAGTAGTCAATATACAGCTTATTTATAGTACACACAGTAGTTTGTGCCTCTTGGTTTCCTATCCCTACCTTGACTCTGTCCATTTCCCTCTCCCAGACGGAAATCACTAGTTTATTCTCTAAATCTGTGAGTCTGTTTCCATTTCGTCATATTCATTTATTTTTTAGATTCTACATTTAAGGGATAACATATAGTATTCGTATTTCTCTAATTTATTTCACTAAGTCTAATGCTCTCCAGGTCCAACCATATTGTTGCAAAATAGCAAAATTTCACTCTTTTTTTATGGTTAAAACTCCATTGTATAAACACATCACATCTTCTTTATCTGTTCATCTACTGACGGACACTTAGGTAGCTGCCATAACTTGACTATTGTAAATAAAGCTGCCAGAACACTGGCGGGGGGGGGGGGTGTGCATATATCTTTTTGAATTAGTGTTTTCATTTTCTTTGGCTGTATACCCAGCAGTGGCATTCGTTCAAACAGCAATTCTATTTTCAATTTTTTAAAGAACCTCCATACTATTTTCCACAGTGGCTGCATCAGTTTACATTCCCACCAACAGTGTACTTGGGTTCCCTTTTTTTTCATGTCCTTGCCAACATTTGTGGTCCTTTTGACAACAGCCATTCTGACAGGTGTGAGATGATATCTCATGGTTTCGATATGCATTTCTCTGATGATTAGCAATGTTGAGCATCTTTTCATGTGTTTGTTGGCCGTCTGTATGCTTTCTTTGGAAGAATATCTATTCTTCTCATCGTTAAATTGGGTTCTCTTCTTTTATACTGAGTTGTATGACTTCATTAATAAATAGTTTGGATATTAACCCCTTATTGGTCTTATCAATTACAAGCATTTTCCCCATTCAGTAGGCTGTCTTTTCACTTTGTTGATGGTTTCCTTTGCTGTGCAAAAGATTTTAAGCTTAATTTGTTTATCTTTGCTTTTGTTTCCTTTGCCTGAAGCAATAGATCCAAAAAAACACAACTACAACTTATGTCAAAGAGTGTCCTGCTTGTTTTCTTCTGGGAGTTTTATGATTTCTGGACTAACATTTAGGTCTGTAATCCATTTTGAGTTTATTTTGGTATATAATATGAGAAAATGTTCTAATTTCATTCTTTTACATGTAGGTGTCCATTTCCTGGCAACACTTATTTAAAAGACTTCTTTTCCCCACTGCATATTTTTGCCTCCTTCATTGTAAGTTAATTGAACGTAAGCGCGTGGATTTATTTCTGGGTTTTCTATTCTGTTCCACTGATCTATGTGTCTGTTTTTATGCCACTGTAGCTTTGTAGTACATTCTGAAGTCAGGGAGTGTGAAATCTCCAGACTTGTCCTTTTTTTCAAGATTACTCTGGCTAATCAGGGTCTTCTGTGATTTTGTATAAATTTTAGGATTTTTTTTAGTGCTGTGAAAAATGTCATGAGTATTTTGCATTAAATATGTAGATTGCTTTGGATAGTATGGATATTTTTACAATATTAGGTCTTCCAATCCATGAACACTGGTTATCTTTCCATTTATTTGTATCATTTTCAATTTCCTTCATTAGTGTTCTATAGTTTTCAGAGTATAGATCTTGTACTGGTTCTAGTTCTTGATTTTTGCCTGTGATCTTTCTCTCTAAAGCTTCTGGGATCTTCTCTTTACTCATGTCTTCCAGCTCTGGGAAATTTTGACAATTTCCTCCCTTTTTTCTTTGTTCTCTATTTCTAGAACTCATATTAGTCAGGTGTTGGGTGACCTAAATTTTATCATTTTTCTCCTATTTTCCATCTCTTTATCTTTTTGTTCTATCTTCTGGAGGAGTTCAACTTTATATTTTAATCCATCAGTAGAAAACTTTCACTTTTGCAATCATATTTTTAACGACAAAGAGGTCTTTCTGTTCTCTCACTATTCTTTTTTTCTTGGTTCTTATTTTATGAAAGCAACATTTTTTTTGTTTTTTTCTGAAGATATTATTAGAGTTGCTGTGGCAGCTTTCTTCTGCTGCCTGCATTGCCCCTATTTTTCCTAAATTTTTTTGGTTGTTTGTTTTGTTCACTTTGATCTTTTTCTTTCACAACAGGCTTCTTCAAATTTTTAGTAATCACTGGCTGTAGGTTCACATTTAAGCGTGAGGAACCAAAGAGTGAGTTGGAGGTTGTAACAGGGGTGACTGCTGACTGGTGAGTTTCACAGTCTGCTTCAGAGTCAAGGCATCAGGCCATTTCACTGGGGGATCCCCACGTGGTACTATCTGCAGGTCTTTGCTTTGGGTTATAGTTTCTCCAAAGAAGAATCCGATAATCTCATGCCTAAGAAATATCAGCCTGCTGTCAACATCCTGGAGGCTGAGCTGTGGAGTGTGGGCTGGTAGCAGGGAGAATGAAAGTGAAGTGTCAGTCGCTCAGTCGTGTCTGACTTTGTGATCCCATGGACTGCAGCCTGCCAGGCTCCTCCATCCATGGGATTCTCCAGGCAAGAGTACACTAGAGAGGGTAGTCATTCCCTTCTTCAGGGGATCTTTCCAAGCCAGGGATCAAACCCAGGTCTCCTGCACTGCAGGCAGATTCTTAGACTTCCACTTACTCCCCCTTCTTTCAGGGTAGAGCTCTGTCCCAGCCTGGGCTGTGCCAGATACCCTACATCCAGGCCCTCTCTGATGACCTCTCCAGCCAGCAAAGCTCCCAACTTATATCTGTTGGTATGAAGGAGAGGCCGTGGGGCCTAACTGCTCCTTAGTAAGACCTTTAACTAATCTTTGTAAGCATGTTTTGCACCTGAATTCCTGAATCTCTCTAGATTTTCATGGCTCAAATCAGCCTCCTCTCCCACCAGATGCACAGAGATAGGCTTTTTGAGGCTTCTCCAATCTGCTCACTGCTCCTTCATCCTGTCTTCAGTTTTCAAAATCTGACTGATGTTTCTTCATTCATTCATTCGCGCTCAGTCATGTCCTACGCTTTACCACCCCGTGGGTGCCTCTGTTCATGGCATTATCCCAGCAGGAATACTGGACTGGATTGCCATGGTGTTTCTTAGCTGCTATCACTGCCTGTTTCCTCCTGCCCCTGTGTGTTTATGCTTTCTTCATATTTTCATGATTTGGGGGAGGGGAGTTAGAGTAGAGGAAGGCATTAGGAGATACATATATACACTTCACTGGAGATTAAATAAAACGCCCTCGCTGAAAATGTTTTGATTTTGTGTTACTAAAATAGAACAGAATCACTGCTGTCAGAGAGATGTGACCTGCTGCTGGCCAGTGTGGTTAGAATAATCTCTGCTCCTGTACTCAGGAGCAAGCAGCGCACACCGCCTCCTCCAAAGGTGCAAAGGCTCTCAGTGCCAAGGGCTACAGCCTTCTGTGTGTCTGACGGGGGTCTCTAAAGGAGGAGGCTCCCAACAGCACCACTGCAATAAAACCCACAGCACTCCTTATCGTTGGGAGGTAACTGCTCTGCAGCATGAATCATCCCTAGATGACTTTCTTGCCCCCATGAACCCTCATGTTTTCCTGCCCATTTAGTCTGAGGCATCAGAGGAGGATCAGCCCCATCAGAAGTAAACTTCCTGTTCTGAGTCCAAGCCTGTCATTGCACTGGCCTTGTTCTTCTTGCCTGTGGTTTCATCTGCCTCATGGAGAACCTCACAAACACAAAAGAGGTAAAGAGTTGAGACGTACGTGCATGTGTCCTCAATTATTTTGATGAGGTAATGGAGGATAAACACTTAAATAGCATAGTGAACAGAAAAGCAAGTAATGAATTCACTAGCATTTAACTATAAGAACATGAATTGTATTTTATAGTCACATACAATTCCCTTAGGATTTAAAACTGCTTTCAAAGAAAACATTCTCCTCATTTTACATAGGATGAAATGATGCTCACAGAACTTACTGAAGTGTGTTCCAAATAGATCAGTAATTTTTTTAAAGCTTGAAGTCAGTAAGAATGGATATTTACAGGAGAAATCAACCCTTTCTTTTGAATATCTTTCAGTTCTAAGTAGTTTGATTACTTCTGTGTTTGGCTTCCTTTTGGATTTTTTAGCTTAAAGCAAAAGAGGTTGGAAATGTGACAGATTTAAGATGTAGTATTTCTTTTTACTACTAAATAAACATCCTGCCAAATTTTTTTTGCCTAGCTTTTAAAAATTAATTTCTATTGGAGTATAGTTCCTTTACAACACTGTGTTATTTTCTATTATACAGCAAAGTGAATCAGCTATATGTATACATTTATCCCCTCTTTTGCTGGATTTTCTTCCTATTTAGATCACCACAGAGCACCGAGTAGATCCCCTGAGCTATACAGTAGGTTCTCGTTATCTATTTTATACACAGTATCAATAGTGTACATATCTCACTCTCAGTCTCTCAACTCATCCCACCATTCTGCCTAATTGTGAGCTTAGTCTTTTTCTCTTGCCAATCTCTTTTGAGAGGTCATGTCAAAATTCCAAAATATCTTTTGAGACACACAACATGAAGCACACAGACAAATCAATAGCAGTAACACGCTGGACCTACCTGTTAAAATAACACATCACCACTGTCCCAGCCACAGTCATTTGTTGGCATGCAAGGATGAATTCACTAGTCCAGATGAGGCCGATTAAATGGTACCACCACATATACCGAATGCCTGAAAGAGGCTTATATTCCACTTGGCCACCTTCAATGACCTGTGCAGCTCCTAAAGTTTAAAACACACACATGCGTTATATCTGTGTTTTCCTAAGTATGGAAGAAGGCTCAAGAGGCCATTGTTCCTCAGTTCTAGATTTTGGCATCACACAAAACACGAAAGTTCCCACCATAACTTAAGATCTTCATAGCAAAATTAAAATCGAGACCCCCACATTTAACTTATGAGTAATATTGGCAGTGATAATTGTGATAATTGGTAGCAACTTGTATAAGATGACACTTGATCTATCTTCTAATAGTCACCCCACTTTACGATATGAAAACTGAGGTTTGGAAGAGTCAAGTGACTTTTGCAAAGTCTCACTGCTCATAATTAGTGGAGAGAGAATATAGACCTGGACACAGTGGACTCTAAAACCCATGGTTTTTCTATCACAACACTTTGTGATGCAAGCAAAGCTTATGTTGATGAAAGCTGTGTTATAGAACCCTGTGTTATACAAACATGCTTCACCAAAAATTTAGACCCAGTAAAGACAAGAATCTTCATTTGTTCAAAAGGATTCATTTCAGATTTCAAGAGCAAACTCTCCTAGTACATTTAAAATGGCTAGTGGGCCTCAGTGTTAATCTCCTAGATTCAGATGTCAGCTTTATCCCTTTTTGGGTAGCCTGGGGCAAGTTATTTGGCCTCTTGGAGTGTTAGGATCCTTATCTATAATACCCATTTTCTGATGGTTATTCAAGAAAGAGTGGGATAGAATGGGATTACCTGGTGAGTACTGGCCCATAGAAATATCAGTCCACAAGTGAGGATGATTTTTATTACTTAAATTTCAGAAGCACAATATTATATTAAACTGAGGTAACCCCAGCAATGCTCTGCCATTCACTGGCTATGTCCCGCTCTATTTGCTCTCATCTAAAGAAGCCCTTGAACTGGCTCTGCAATTCAACTCAGTTCCATACCAAATCTCAGCTCTGCAACTACACTTGATTTCTAGATGTTCTCTGCTCTGTTTCATTTCATTATTATTAGATTTTTTAATGTGGGCTATTTAAAAAAACTTTATTGAATTTGTTCCAATATTGTTTCTGTTTTATGCTTTGGGTTTTTGGCTGTGAGGCATATGGGACCTTAGCCCACCAATCAGGGATTGAACCCACACCCCCTGCACTGGAAGGCAGTCTTAAACACTGGACTGCCAAGGAAGTTCCCTGCTGTATATTTTAAACAAACTACTGTAAGAAAGAAGATGGCACTTCGGTCTCTGGCAAAATCTACAACTTGAAGAACATTTAAAGAGAGTTTCATACTAATATTTCCTTTCATAGCTATAAATTGCTCTCAGGTTCATAATTCATATGTCTTTAGACATTCACAATAGGGTCTGGGCAAAGGAGGTGGGAAAGATAATCATGCCCTAGAAGGAAACGATTCCACAGACGGAGGCTGGTCTTAGTAACTCCTGCTCTGTTTTCTGCTGAACAAGAGTCACATTGTGAGAAATACTAGGTTAGCTTGGTTCACAGACAGAAACTAATATTTTATTGAACACTGGATTCATTCTGGCTTGGAGGCAATCCCTATCTCAGGTAAGGCACTAATAAATGCTTGCTGCTGCTGCTAAGTCACGTCATTCGTGTCTGACTCTGTGCGACCCCACAGACGGCAGCCCACCAGGCTCCCCGTCCCTGGGATTCTCCAGGCAAGAACACTGGAGAGGGTTGCCATTTCTTTCTCCAATGCATGAAAGTGAAAAGTGAAAGGGAAGTCACTCAGTCATGTGCAACTCTTAGTGACCCCATGGACTGCAGCCTACCAGGCTCCTCCATTCATGGGATTTCCCAGGCAAGAGTACTGGAGTGGGGTGCCATTGCTTACGTATTTCCAAAATGGATGTGTTTCAGAAAAGCAACCCCAGTCCCAAAGGAGGCGGCCCCTCCTGACTGACAGGCACATGGATGTAGTGGGTCAGGTGAGTAGAGACTTGGAGAGCCACTCCTGGAACAGCAGCAGTGATGGGCCAGTCAGCAAGCACGGGATCACCAGTTACGGGGACACACTGCAGTCTGCAAGCACAGGTCTACAGTGTCACACGTGATTTGGGGATGGATGAAGCTTCCAAAGAAGAGGAGGACGGCTTCCTCAACAGACAAAAGGCAAGTAAATCCAAAGGCCTTGGCTGCTAAGGAGGGATTGGGTCTCCTTGGGGCTGCCAATGGCACATTCACACACACCCCAGCTTGGCACACTGATGGCAGCAGTCAGCAAGCAGAGGATGGCTAAAAGGGATACATCAGGATCCATACAGGCCACCATACTCCTGGCATTCCTCAAAGAAGCAGAATGGGTAAAGATTCTTGACTGACCACTTTACTGTTTTTGATCATCTTTAACCATCAACTATTTATTCTTCCAGTTCAGTAATAACCAGGCTATTTACAGACTTTCCTTTAGGGCAGGGTTTTTCAACTTCTCAACATAGCATTTGGCATTTTGGATCATATGATTGTTAGGGGTGTGAAGTGGGGGAGTTGCCCTATGCGTTGCNACCCCATGGACTGCAGCCTACCAGGCTCCTCCATTCATGGGATTTCCCAGGCAAGAGTACTGGAGTGGGGTGCCATTGCTTACGTATTTCCAAAATGGATGTGTTTCAGAAAAGCAACCCCAGTCCCAAAGGAGGCGGCCCCTCCTGACTGACAGGCACATGGATGTAGTGGGTCAGGTGAGTAGAGACTTGGAGAGCCACTCCTGGAACAGCAGCAGTGATGGGCCAGTCAGCAAGCACGGGATCACCAGTTACGGGGACACACTGCAGTCTGCAAGCACAGGTCTACAGTGTCACACGTGATTTGGGGATGGATGAAGCTTCCAAAGAAGAGGAGGACGGCTTCCTCAACAGACAAAAGGCAAGTAAATCCAAAGGCCTTGGCTGCTAAGGAGGGATTGGGTCTCCTTGGGGCTGCCAATGGCACATTCACACACACCCCAGCTTGGCACACTGATGGCAGCAGTCAGCAAGCAGAGGATGGCTAAAAGGGATACATCAGGATCCATACAGGCCACCATACTCCTGGCATTCCTCAAAGAAGCAGAATGGGTAAAGATTCTTGACTGACCACTTTACTGTTTTTGATCATCTTTAACCATCAACTATTTATTCTTCCAGTTCAGTAATAACCAGGCTATTTACAGACTTTCCTTTAGGGCAGGGTTTTTCAACTTCTCAACATAGCATTTGGCATTTTGGATCATATGATTGTTAGGGGTGTGAAGTGGGGGAGTTGCCCTATGCGTTGCAGGATATTAAGCAGCTTTCTTGGCCTCTACTCATTAGATGCCAGGAGCATCTTCCTTCCCCTCCTCCAGCTAAGACAACCCAAATGTCTCTAAACATCACCAAACTGCTGCTTGGTAACCACAGCTTTAAGCAAACATTCTCTGAAGAATCCGGAGCTCTGACTTCAGGGAGAAGCTTAGAACATGACTGTGGGTGGGGCAGGTGTGTTTATGCACACACGACTGCCCTCTCCTGGATGGCTAGGTTAGTGCAGGCAAGAGCCTCTCAGCAAAGTATCAGTTGCTTTGTTATTAATATGAACACATTACAATACTGTTACCAGCATGTGTAGCTAACAGATGCTAAGGGGAACTGGATCCCAAGATAAGATTTGATCTGGGATGGTAGTGAAAAGGGCATTGAACTCGATGAAGGCCTGGTTCCAATCTCGGCCTTGACATTCGTGATAAGCAACCTGGGCCTCGGTTCTCTAACTGTAAACATGAAGAAGGAAGACAAGATGAACCCAGGGCAGGGGTTACAGAGTGTAAGAGTCACACAGACTGAGACTCATATATCTCTTCTGTCCCCTAACGGCTGAACAGCCTCAGGCAGGTTATGAGGTTGCAGGGCCGTCTAAAACCTCTGTTTCAACGTTGGTCATCTGAAGATCCTAATACCTACTTTTCACTTCCTTGTTGATTCCATCCAGTCTCGTGGCTCTAAATGCCATACATGTAGCTGTTATGAGGATTAAACAGGCAGTTGCTGAGAATATTAAATTCAAGGTAAGATTAGCTATAATTGAGGTATAAGTAGATATGATTTCAGTTGTGAAGTTAAGAAATATTTATTTAGCATTCTAGATTTATGCTAGACGTCAGCTGTTAAGGGAGAAAAATGAAAAAGGCAAACAAAAAAATAAGAAAGAAGATACAATCAGAGTGAATATCAGGAACTCACATGCTGCTACATTAGTTTATTCACCTCCCCTTCTTCTGGACTGTTTATAATCTCTCCTCCAATCTCTAAGAGTTTTTTTCCTACCCTCATGCTCAGCGACCTCACTTTTGGTTTCTCTGAGAAAACCGAAGCCATGGGAGAATCTCGGCGAGCATCTACCCCATCTCTACCCTTCAGCAGCATGTGTCCATAACTGGACACCCTCACCTTAATACGATAAACTGTGCGTGATTCTAAGGTCAGCCTCTGCACTAGATTTTCCCCCTTCTCATCTCCCTGAAGATACCACTTCAGAAAATTTCCCTCTCTTTCTTGCTTCCTTAAAATATTCTTCTTCACTGAATCATTTTAAATAATTTCCTGTCTTAAGCCCCTACTTTTGAACTCCCTCTACTCCTGCAGCCTCCCTCCTCTTTCTCTGATCCTCTTTGCAGCCAAATTTCTCGAGTCTGTCTCTTTCCAGTTCTTTTTCTCTTTCTCTTAAACCCACTCTAACTGCGATCCACTCCCCCACGCTGCTCTGAAACAGTTCTGTTTCACTTCCATGTTGCTAACTTCAACGGTCGACCCTCAGCTCTTAGCTGACTGACCAGCAGCTTATGACACAGTCAACATTTCATCCCAATTCCGTACAGCACGTTATTCTCCTGCTCACTGGTTGCTCCCTTTCTATTTCCTTTCCTTTTTCTTCCTCATCTCCAAGACCTCTTAACATTTACATGCCCCAAAACACAGTCCTTGGATTTCTTTTCTGTCTGCACTCATTCAAATCTCATAGCTTTAAATATTATTCATGTGTTCTCCAATTCCCAAATGTAGACCTCTAGCTGGGTCTCTCCAGAAACTTCAGACTCAAACCATTAACTCCCTACCCGACATGTCTCCCTGGATGTCTAAAAGATATTTCGATAAACACAACTAAACACGAATTTTTGCTCTTCCTGGAAGATGTTCCACTCAAAGTCCTGTCCTGTCTCGGCTGATGGCCACCTCATCTTCCAGCTGCTCAAGCTAAAAAACCTCAGTGTTACCCCCAACTCCTCTTTCACATCCTTAATCTAATACCAGGAAATTCTTCAAAATAGACACAGAACCTGTATGTCGCAGCATGTCCACCATTACCACCCTGTTCTAAGCCACTTACACCTCCTCTCTGAATCACTGCCATGAAAATGTGAGTCAGACCATGCCACTCTGCCGCTTACAATGCTGCAATGACTTCCTGTCTCAGAAACGAAGTTCTGTAATGGCCCACGAGGCCCAGTATCTGACCCTGTGCTCCCTCTGACCCCGGCCTGAACCATGCTCCCCCTCAACCACACTACTCAGGGGAGCGGCCCTCCTGACTGTGTCCCCAGAGCCTCTGCTGGTCCCTTTGCCTAGAACACCTCCCCTTCCTTCACATAGTCTCGTGGCTCTGCCCTCACCTCGTTCAAATCTTTGCTCAGAATTATCTTCTCAACAAGGCCTTCCCCAATCATTAAATTAAAAATTGGAGCCCCCTCCTCAAGCATTTGTTGTTTTAAAAATATGCTATGAAAATATAATCAATGCTAGAATACATTTAAGATGTCTGAATTTTACACAGTTTGAGGGTCCTTTGATAAGACAAAGAATACAAAGTTAGGTAATTAGGTACTGAACCTTGCAAGAGTCCTTGCAAATGAAAGATCCTGAAGTTTAAGCTTTAGGGGCTTGACAGTAAACTTGTCTGAATCTGATTTAAAGTGTTATGAAAAGTTAATCTGGTAAGCGTTATGGCAAAAAGTAGAACAGGTTAATTGGGGCTACTTAAGCATTTATTCTGGAGTAGGAAATGGCAACCCACTCTAGTATTTTTGCCTGGAAAATTCCATGGACAAAGGAGCCTGGCAGGCTACAGTCCATGGGGTTGCAAAAGAGTCAGATATGACTGGGCACACATAGTACAACACAAACATGTATTATTCTTCTCTGCTCTGTTTTTCTCCTTGCTGCTGCTGCTAAGTCACTTCAGTCATGTCCGACTCTGTGCGACCCCAGAGACGGCAGCCCACCAGGATCCCCGTCCCTGGGATTCTCCAGGCAAGAACACTGGAGTGGGTTGCCACTGCCTTCTCCAATGCATGAAAGTGAAAAGTGAAAGTGAAGTCGCTCAGTCACGTCTGACTCTTAGCGACCCCATGGACTGCAGCCTACCAGGCTCCTCCATCCATGGGATTTTCCAGGCAAGAGTACTGGAGTGGGATGCCATTGTCTTCTCCATTTTTCTCCTTACCACCTATCAAATTTGAACATACTATAAAATTCACTTACTCATTTTATTTAATGCTTATCTCCCTGTAGCCTCCAAACTGGAAGGAAAGCTGTATCTCCAGCATCTATAACAGGATCTGATATAGTAAGTGTTCAATAAATACTTGTTCAATGAATGATTGCATGAATGAATGAACCAATCTTCCTCAAGTAGTACATCCTTTCAAAGAGATTTGAGACAACTTTCAGGAAGTCTTCCTAGAGATCGTCATCCTAACCTGGAGGAAATGCATCATGCAGCTAGCTGTGAATTTGGGTATTACAAGCAAGTTTGAAAGCAGTTTGAAAGATTGACATGTTACTAATGAGTAGTGTAAATGGCAGTTTCTCAAGGAAGGCAGTGCAGCTGATTGGGATAATCTCCCAAATGATGCAGGCCCAACTTAAAACAGTCCTATGTTCTACCACATTCTGCACTTGGCCTCTTCCAGCCAACTGGCTTGGTGTCCTGCTGACACCCAGCCTGCCTGTGCCTCCCACTATCTCAGCTTCTGCTCTGACAGCACGAGGATCAGGGAAAAAGAGAAGAAAATCGCATGGCCATCGTTCCTGGAGCTTACCTAGTTCTTTCTGGGTATATATCACACTCAGTACAACATCGATGTGAATTCATTGCCTGACTTGGCACACGCTGAACTCACTCATGGGCTGTGCACGGACCTTAGAGACAGAAAGAAAAAGACAACCCCTGCCCTCCAGATGCTCCTTCTCCTGAGGGGGGATAACACACAAGTCAGTATCTTGTGTGATTGCTTAGAGGCCTCGTCACCGCCTGACATTAACACATTTATGCTCCTTTCCCCGTTCCCTGTATCTGGTTCACTGCTGTATCTCTAGTTCCCCAGCCACGTAGCAAGCATTCAATGAATAGTTCTTGAAAGAATGAAGCATATGCAAAATGTAAGGGGAAAAAAAAGAAATAGCTTGGTATGCTTGGGCAATTTATAAGAGAGTTTCCAAGAAATACCCTGAAAGTGAAAGTATTACTCAGTTATGTCCGACTCTTTGCAACCCCATGGACTGTAGCCTGCCAGGCTTTTCTGTCCATGGAACTATCCAGGCAAGAATATTGCAGTGGGTTGCCATTTCCTTCTCCAGGGGAATCTTTCTGACCCAGGGATGGAACCCAGGTTTCCTGCATTGCAGGCAGATTCTTTACTGTCTGAGCCACCAGGGTTAGTTCCAAGAAATTTATTACTCAAAACAAATCTTGAATAATGACTCGTTTTCCAAGCAGTGATGAGCAGAAAGTTGGGGTGAGGCTTTGGAAGGGGAGAAGATTCTAGACTAAGATCACAGCAGGTGCAAAGACAACTAGATGTTCATGCAGGCTGTCTCCCTTCACACTTCCCCACAGGGACATAAACTTCAGAAAAGCAGGAGCTGTTTCAAATCTCTCCTGAGCTACCCCTCTTCTCCCTGTTCCTAGGACAGAGCTGGGCTACTAGGAAGCTTTTGTGAAATAACTTCAATTATCTTCTAGATCTCTGATAACCTAAAAGAGGACAATTTTCTTTTAGACTGTGTTCTCAAATACGCCAGGCAGAGAAGAAACCACAAACCTGAAGTTAGTACTAGACATTCCTTGGTTGACATTAGTTCCTAATAAGAAACATATACAAGCCCCCTATTTGCAAAGCAAAGCTCTGGTCTCATCTCAGCCTCCTAACTTCTTTATGAGGCAGCCTGCGGAAAGCACCATTTGTCTACTGCAAAAATGGGAAAAAGGAAGCTCAGATTAACATTCAAGGAAGGCCAGAGCCAGCCTAGATCCCAGATCCTTTGATGGGAAGCCCTCTATCTGACCCTGCTTCTTCCTTTCCAAGCAAGTCCTTTGCCTTTCAGCACACTAAGCACATTCCTGTGATGATAGATCTCGTCTGACTGTGGTACCACTGGGAGAGAAAGCCACCCACAGTCCGAACAGGCCCCTTTCTTCTACTATTTCAACTCTGAGGCTTCCTGACCACCTAATGATAACTGAGGGTCATCAGATCATCTGGGCTCTGTCCAACCTACCAACCGCACCTACTGGATTCCCAAGGTTATTACCGGGTTCCTGTAGCTACTTCTTCCACTGGATTCTAGTAATCAATGTCACATTGCTGGTAGCATACAAGTCTCAACTAATTACTGTCATTTCTGGGGGGCCTGTCATTTCTTCTGCTCCACTGAAGGAATCCCCAAAGAAGCCCGAGTTTGTCAACTAGTTAAGGGACTTATTAATAGTCACTAGAGAAACAGCTCATCAAAAAATGGCAAAATCGTATCAACCTAAGTTGACTTTTTCTGCATTTTTTTTACACAATAAAGCAATAACTATTCAGTCATGTGACACAATAAAAATCTCAGTATGTACCACTAAGGACACCCCCACAACACTGGGGACCTTGGGCGGAGACTGGTGAGAGAGTCTGAGGGCTCTGTGACAGCCTGAGGGGACATGAGATGAGACAGCTGCTGCGCGGGCATCTGTCACCACCCTCCACCACCTGGGCATCTGCTGAGGGAAAGTGAAATGAGACAGGTGCTGTGCGGGCGTCCCTCACCCGCCTATCACATGGGCATCTGCTGAGGATCCAAACAGCAGCAGATGACCCGCCCAGGCCTAGAGCTTGTCATCCTGGCACTGCATGAAAAGGCCTTTGAAGACAAAGGGACCTCTGTGCACCACGCTGGCCCACAGGTGAGTGGAAAGGACAGGCAGGTGGCCTGGTTTCTATGCTGCCCAACCCTGGGGAGGAGGGAAGGCGGGAGCTCTATCAACACCAGGCCTCCTGGAAGCCTGGTATCTACCTGCTCACAGATTCCCGCAGCAGGTCCTGGGCACCCAGCTTCCTTTCCTGCTCTTCATATTTATTTTTATTTGGTTTGGTCTTGGTTGCAGCATCTTATAACTGCAGCATGCAAACTCTTACTCATGGTCATGTGGGGTCTAGCTCCCCAACTAGGGAGTAAACCCTGGCCTCTGCATTGGGAGCAGAGTCTTAGCCACTAGACCACCAGGGAAGTCCCTCCTGCTCTTCAATTCATCTCACTTTAGCTCATTTCAGTTCAGTTCAGTCGCTCAGTCATGTCTGACTCTTTGTGGCCCCATGAACCACAGCACGCCAGGCCTCCTTGTCCATCACCAACTCCCGGAGTCCACCCAAACCCATGTCCATTGAGTTGGTAATGCCATCCAACCATCTCATCCTCTGTCGTCCCCTTCTCCTCCTGCCCTCAATCTTCCCCAGCATCAGGGTCTTTTCAAATGAGTCAGCTCTCTGCTTCAGGTGGCCAAAGTATTGGAGTTTCAGCTTCAACATCAGCCCCTCCAATGAACACTCAGNATGACCCGCCCAGGCCTAGAGCTTGTCATCCTGGCACTGCATGAAAAGGCCTTTGAAGACAAAGGGACCTCTGTGCACCACGCTGGCCCACAGGTGAGTGGAAAGGACAGGCAGGTGGCCTGGTTTCTATGCTGCCCAACCCTGGGGAGGAGGGAAGGCGGGAGCTCTATCAACACCAGGCCTCCTGGAAGCCTGGTATCTACCTGCTCACAGATTCCCGCAGCAGGTCCTGGGCACCCAGCTTCCTTTCCTGCTCTTCATATTTATTTTTATTTGGTTTGGTCTTGGTTGCAGCATCTTATAACTGCAGCATGCAAACTCTTACTCATGGTCATGTGGGGTCTAGCTCCCCAACTAGGGAGTAAACCCTGGCCTCTGCATTGGGAGCAGAGTCTTAGCCACTAGACCACCAGGGAAGTCCCTCCTGCTCTTCAATTCATCTCACTTTAGCTCATTTCAGTTCAGTTCAGTCGCTCAGTCATGTCTGACTCTTTGTGGCCCCATGAACCACAGCACGCCAGGCCTCCTTGTCCATCACCAACTCCCGGAGTCCACCCAAACCCATGTCCATTGAGTTGGTAATGCCATCCAACCATCTCATCCTCTGTCGTCCCCTTCTCCTCCTGCCCTCAATCTTCCCCAGCATCAGGGTCTTTTCAAATGAGTCAGCTCTCTGCTTCAGGTGGCCAAAGTATTGGAGTTTCAGCTTCAACATCAGCCCCTCCAATGAACACTCAGGACTGATTTCCTATAGGATGGACTGGTTGGATCTCTTTGCAGTCCAAGGGACTTTCAAGAGTCTTCTCCAACACCATAGTTCAAAAGCATCAATTCTTCAGCACTCAGCTTTCTTTATAGTCCAACTTTCACATCCATACTTGACTACTGGAAAAACCATAGCCTTGACTAGACAGACCTCTGTTGGCAAAGCAACGTCTCTGCTTTTTAATATGCTGTCTAGGTTGGTCATAACTTTCCTTCCAAGGAGCAATCATTTTTTAATTTCATGGCTGCAATCACCATCCACAGTGATTTTGGAGCCCAGAAAAAACTGTTTCTCCATCTATTTGCCATGAAGTGATGGGACCAGATGCCATGATCTTCGTTTTCTGAATGTTGAGCTTTAAGCCAACTTTTTCACTCTCTTCTTTCACTTTGCTCATTTGTCTCCTTCCAAAATGGCCACACTTTAATACATAACCTTCCAACGTGCCGCCTTCTACCCTACAGAGCAGCCTACTCTGTCCCCGCCCCCTTCTCAGCCCTGGGGCCCAGGCTATTTAATGCTTCCCAGGTCTTGGACCCAACCAGGGCCTAAGAAGGAGAACTGGAGGGGTACCCTGCTAGTGGATCAAGTCACCCCCCGCCTGAATCAGCCTTGGGGCATGTTCCTCTCCAACTGGGCCCCCAGCTCTCAGGACCAGCCCTCACCTGTCCTCTATGACCAGGTTCTCTCTTGTGCTTGGCCATGACCCCATGAAACCCCTTTGCTTCCTTCTGGGCCTTCTGACCTTCTGGTAATTTCCAGCCCATCCTCTGAGAAGCCTTCCTGGTCTCACAGAGTCGGCTGGAGCCTTGCTGCGCTACTCTCACATCTCCCCAGTTTCTCCTCTGGTGATGGCCCTCTACCTTTGCCACCCTCACCGTGGGCAGAGGCCACCTCTCTTCCCCAGTGCCTTGCCAGGACCCTGTCCCACAGCCCTCACCTAACATTTGTGCATTAAGGAAAGAACGAAAGAATGTGTCCTGTTCCACACCACAGAGACAATTCCCTGCACCCAGACTCACAGCCCCTAATGACAGCAGAGTGGGCAACTGTGCCCTGGAGGCTGGAGGAGGAAGGTCCCTCCCTGGTCCCAAGTCATGCTGCCCAAGGCCTCACCTCATCCCTGTGCTTCTGGAGGACGAGGGTTCAGCACCACAGTCTACCACTCAGAGTGTCAAGTCCTGCCATCCCCTGCCACACCTCACTCCCAGCCCGCTCTGGCTTTAGCCCCTGGCCTGCCATGTTGCCCTCTAGTCGCAGGCTGCAAACACCACATTATGGGCACAGCCCGCAGCCGCCAGCCAGTCTCTGTGGCCACGACACTGCTTCGACTTGAACAGACAAAGCTCAGGAGGCCTAGTTTGATTTCCTAGCCCCGTATCCCAGACACGGGGACGTGCGAGGCAGTGGAGAGAGCTCAGGTTCTAGAACTAGAGCTGTTCTAGAGCTCTGGTGTCAGCTAGCTGGGTGGCCTTCAGCAAGTCACTTACTAGGACCTCGACATTCTTGCCTATAACTTGAACATAACAACACAGGCATCAAAAGGAGGTTGCAATGCTTAAAGGAGAGAACGTAAGGACACACCTAGTACAGAGCTCAGAATTCAGGAAATTTTCAACAAGTGTTCACTTTCCTGCAGGCACCGAGGCCACTGCCTTCCTATCTGACCAGGACTAAGACTGAGTTGAGGAAATGAGCTAGAACATGATTGTTCAATGTTGCGCCAGTTGAGACTTCCAGCTGTCTCATGATTTCTGTTCTTTCATCTTTTCTTGGTAACAGTATCTCTTATTTTTAAACTGTGCGTGGCTGCCCCAAATGAAACAGCCTTGTCTTCTCTAGAGCAAGGCAATGCAGAGGTCTGTGTGCACATGTGTTAAACTTAAACTGGTTCTTCTGAGACAGCAACAACCTTTCAGAAGGGTCTTTTTTTTTTTTCCTTCACATATTGATACAGTAGAGGGAAGAGAATTTCCTGCATTCCCCGTGACAGAGCCCCAAACACCATCACTGCTGCCACCAGAGGCCTCGAGCTGCATGGGAAGCCTGGCCCCTACAAGAAACAGACCAGTGGTTCCAGAATGCTGGGGCCTCTGTGCCTGACTCCAGCATCATGGACCCCATCCCCACGGCCCTTACCTGCAGTCCCCAGGCTCAGGAGCACAGCCACCCAGAGGACCCAGAAGAAAATGAGGATGGCAAACGTCCACAGCGGCTGGAACAGCAGGAAGGGAGAGCTGCTGATGGCTTTATTTGTGACTTGGAGAAGTTCAACTGTCAATTTGATCCTCTTTCTGAGGACATAAATCAAGATGAGTAGAACTGCCTGGTGAAAAAGGGGTCAAGTTATTCAAAATAAAGAAGAACTGAGGCGAACTTAAACCCTAATATTTTGCTGACATCTCAGCAAACAGCTCTTTTAACACAGTCACCCCCTACTTTTATTATAATGGAATAGACATGTTCCCAAGTACTAATTGAGCACCTACTATGTGCTGATATTTATGCTAGATTCTGCTGCTACAACAGTGGACAAGACAGAGCCCCTGCCCTAAAGGAGCTTGCAGTCTGGTCAGAGAGAGAAAGAATAAGGTCCTCAGGTGGCAGGGAACTGTCTATTTCTTTTTCCCGACAGCACCTAACATGCCAGAGAATGCTGAAGGACTGCAGAAGGGCAAGGGACCACAAGGACAATGCTCCTTCCTTTGGGTCTCCTTCTTCTTCAGTTGCTATTTCTTGGGATCTTTTGGGTGGTCCTTCCTGCTCTTTTGTGGTTATAGCATCCTTCTTAGATGCTTGAAACTTTCAAGTAAAAACCTCCAGGGGATTCCCTGGTGGTCCAGTGGTAGGAACTCCATGCCCCCACTGCAGAGGGCACAGGTTCAATCCCTGATCGGGGAACTAAGATCTGGCAAGCTAGGCAATGTTGTCAATTTAAAATAAAAGTCTCCAACCTCACCTTTCTCTACATGATGGATGAGTAAGCACATCAGTTACTGACCAGGCAGTGGGTATCCTCCAGTGTGTCAGACTCAAGGTGTCCAGAACCTACTTCATCATCTTCACACACAAGTCTATTTCCCCTGTATTCCCTACTCCAGTGGTCCTAGTTTTTCTGCACTCTCCAAGAAAAAGTTAGCTTCCTTTCTTGAGGGCTTCCATCTTACCCTACTGTAGCACTCAGCATCCTCTACTGTGGATGTTTATTGCCTGCATGGCACATTACTTGACATCAAGCTTGCTGAGGGCAGAGCCATCCCCTACTGTCAAGGGCTGGCAAAGTGACTGCCATAGCACAATCTCAGTTTGCTGACAGAGCTCTCAGTCTATTCTCTCCTCTCGATCCCCATATTGATGCCACAGCTCAAATCTCACCTTCTCTCTCCTAGACCCCCAGTAACCTCATCACCTTCTGCTTTTAATTCCCTTAACCCCCTACTCCTGACCTCATACCTCCTCCAACACAAGCTAAAGGGATCTTTGTGAAACGTGCAAAGATGTCATCTCCCAGATCCGAATCCTTTGACATTTCCCCAGAGCTCCTGGATAAAGACTGAAATCATCACCACCGCAAATCAGGACCTCCCCAGTATGGTCCCTTCCTGCCGAGGGAACGTCCTACAGGCTCCTCTCTTGTCCATGTGACCCAGCACACCACTCCTGGAGCCCAAGATGCCATTCCTCTTCCCGCTGGACTTGGGTGTTGCTGCCCATGAGGATCTCATAGTCAAGTGGAAGGAAGTCGGGGGACAGAGGGATAAAATGTGCAAAACTGCTCCCGGGGCTGAAGGGCCCAGCTGTGACCCAGCTGTGGGGACTGGCCTGAGGGTCCAGGGAGAGATGCCTGGAGGAGATGTGAGACTTGTGAAGGCTGAGTAGGAATTTCCATCTCTGTGTCCTCAATGCCTAGCACAATCAACAAGGAAGAGGGACTTCATTTTTTACTAAAAATTTTAATGAAGCAAAATGATATAATCTTTAGGCAAATAAACTTGGATCTCCTGAGTGGCTGGTAGCTCCTGAATGGAATGCTAAAATATGTGTATTTAATATGTGTTTTTCAACTTAAATATGTGTGTGCGTGTATAAAAGGCTCTCCTCATGTTCAAAGTACACCACGAGGATACTGACCAGAACTGAAGAGTTAACTATCGCGTTATTGCCTAGTCTCAGGGAGATCAGTGTTACCCACTGGGGACAGTGCTAGGGGTGTGGGGTGGGCAGCAGAGCTGAGTCACCACAGGGGCCAAACCTCTACCCTGCCTTCTGGCTCTAAGCTGCAAACTGCTGCATCTCAGCCCCCAGGCTGACGCCCTGAGGTGAGCAGCCAATGCCACTCATCCCATTCTCTCCACTGCCGCTACTGGGTATATTGAAACCCCTGAAATAGCACTCCTAGGCAGCTCCCCTCGTGGCAGGAGTCTTGCCCTGGGCATCATGTCCCGGCATTGCTGGCTTCGTCATTCATCTCATGGTGGGGTGTGTGCTGGCTGTGTGTTTCTTCTGGCCAGCTCCACTGTCTACTGCAGGGCCCTGTGCAAAACAGGTGCTCAGTAAACGGTGATGGTGCCAGAGTCTTAGGGATCTTACTAGAACAAGCTCACCAGAAGCTGGTACCTGGCAGCAACGGAGTCGCGGTGACACAGGTGTCAATGAGAGCCGTGTGAGCCGAGGCGCGGGTCCTCCCTCTCCTCTCGCAGCCTCCCCCTTCTCTAGCCTTACACTCAGTGACAAGAAGCCCCCAACCTGGCATCTGACGGCCACCGACAGTTCAGTGTGTGAAGACAGAGGGAGCACTATGGAGGGCTGGGGAGGACAACAGTGTGGGGGGAGTGGAAGGTGAGCAGCCCGGCTCCCAGCCCTGCTTCTCCCTGCCCCTTCCGCCCAACAGCCCAGCACCTGGCCTGGGGTGTGGGGGGCCTTTCTTCTCCAGCCTCCTGCCCCGGCCCCGGCTCAGCCATGGGCCTGGACCCAGGACAAACCAGGAGCTTTGCTTTATCGGATACTTGCTCCCTGAGATGCAGTTCATGTGAGGAGCACAAATGTGACACCTCCCTAGAGAAGAGAAAGTGTGAGGCCTGTGTCAGATGTGAGAACTCAAGTATTTCCTTAAAGGAGAGAGCTGAGTCGGTGAGAGAATTTGAGGCTCTTACGAGAACGGAGTTGCTGAAACATTTAATGGGCATGTGAAAACCCCTGCCTGCAGTGCCTCCATGACATAATGCTTAGGAAGCAACACACCAAAGGATGAGCATGGGCCGCCTGAAGCCAATCCCTGAGCCTGTCCAGGCCTGTGATGCCAGCACCCCTATCAGCATCCAGGAGGTGGCCTGAATGGTTCTCAGCTGCCACCTATCCTCCCCCAGCAACCTGTTATCTCCAGGCTCAATATTCTATGTTTGCCCACTCTCAGCCAGGGAATTCACTGGGTAGGCAGCAGGCTCTCTGCTAAACAATCGAACCTAGTGGCCGGCAGGTTTGGAGACAAAGGGCTCTCTGTGTTCAAGAGCAGTGGGAGCTGTCATGCCTTTGGGAGCAAAGCATCCACTGGCTGGAGGAGGTAGGGGGGCTCTTCTCAAACCAGGAAGTAGGAACTGTTACAAGTCTGCCTCCCTCTCCACACGGTAGTGTTCACCCTACAGTTGCCTGAGGGTGAAAGCAGTCCTGCTACAACAGGGGTAACGAATCCACTTCTGAGATGGCAGAAATGACTTGGAAAGAGGTAAGATTGTTTCTTCACTTTGTGAGGCTGCAGTGCATTCCTACACAGGTATCTCAAATGAAATGGGAAGGCACTAAATGCGTTATGTACACTCACTACATTACTATGTATGCACCTTCTGCGGTGAAAGAAAAACAAATTCTCATTGTTTTGGGTTAAAATGCAACTGTTTGGACTTCAGAGTTCTGGCAGGCTACCTGATCTACTGCTGGAAGAGTGCTTCTTACCGTGATTACTGTAGATACAATAGCAAATCCCAGCAGACACTTCATATTTTCCCTTTCTGTGTCCAGTTCTATGCTGAGGTCATTGGTATAGTCATAGTACAGCCACCATAAGACACCGCAGACAACTGGAAAGCAAAACAGCAGGGGAACTCAGCACACATGCCAGGAGGTGACCACCCCGTCCCCTGACACTGGGTGGCCCTGCTCAGGCAGTGGGTCCCAAATCCCTTGGGCTTTACAGGCAATGAGCAACCCTCTGAAGCAGCTGCCAGGAGCTGCCAGGCTGAGGGTGGCTGTGTATCTCTGGGAGATGTAGGAAGGTGACTCCAAAACACAGGTGTGTCCTGTGAGCCTAGCCCACAGGTGGGGCTGGGTGTGAGCATGGAGGAAACTGTACAGACAGGATGATGAGAGGAACATTAGAGTCCAAAGGCTAAAATTTCCAAACCAGCTCTGCAGGTGACAACTCCAGAGGAGCCTGGATATCGGTCTTGCTGTTGTTCCATTGCCAAGTCGTGTCTGACTCTTTGTGACCCCATTAACTGCAGCATGCCAGGTTCCTCTGGCTTCCACTATCTCAAAAGACTTTACTCAAATTCATGTCCACTGAGTCCGTGATGTTACCTAAACATCTCATCTTCTGTTGCCCCCTTCTCCTTTTGCCTTCAATCTTTCCCAGCATCAGGGTCTTTTCCCAATGAGTTGGCTCTTCGCATCAGGTGGCCAAAATATTGAGTTTCAATTTCAGCATCGGTTCTTACAAAGAATAGTCAGAGTGGATTTCCATTAGGACTGACTGGTTTGATCTCCTTGCTGTCCAAGGGACTTTCAAGAGTCTTCTCCGGCATCATAATTCCAAAGCATCAATTCTTTGGCACTCAGTCGTCCTTATGGCTCAACTCTCACATCTGTACTGGAATGACCGTACCTTTGACTATATGGATATTGGCTTGACACCTACAAAACTGGGCAGATGTCCCAACATCACAAATGCTCTGCTCAATTTTGTAGGTGTGATGTCCCAACATCACAAATTTAGGGACTTGGTGACATCTGTACCACATCCACAATGGCTTCAGAGAGGCGTCTTTACCACTTGCAGGTGGGGAAGGGCATCCCTCACAAGCCGTCCTGCATGTCCTCCAGCATGGGCATGCCAGGCACCTGTGAGCTGCAGGGCTGGGAGGTGCTGAGGACAGAACTGATTGTTCAGAAGATGAAACACTATGGTCATCAGTTCAGTTCAGTCACTCAGTCGTGTCCGACTCTTCGCAACCCCATGAATTGCAGCACACCAGGCCTCCCTGTCCATCACCAACTCCCAGAGTTCACTCAGACTCACACCCATCGAGTCAGTGATGCCATCCAGCCATCTCATCCTCTGTCGTCCCCTTCCCCTCCTGCCCTCAATCCCTCCCAGCATCAGAGTCTTTTCCAATAAGTCAACTCTTCACATGAGGTGGCCAAAGTACTGGAGTTTCAGCTTTAGCATCATTCCTTCCAGAGAAATCCCAGGGCTGATCTCCTTCAGAATGGACTGGTTGGATGCCAAGTATTTATTTGGGCATACCAATTATTAAAAATTAAAATATCCTATACTAGGATCCTATACTGCTGCCTTGATCTTCCTGCCTGCCCCTGTCCCTCAGATCTTCTTCCCTGACAACAACTGGATGGACCCAGGATCCAGCACTGAAAAGCAAAACAGTGGGCATGGGACATACCTTTGGTACCCTGCCCAGCTCAAGGGCTGTATCTCTTCAGACTGGCCTGAGCCTTTGCAGGGCAATATGGGTCCCTACGTGCCAATGGGGGATATGAAAATTCAGAAAAAATTCTTTAAAGGACTTCTAACAGGCACTGGAATTGCCTTTTAATGGATGAAACCAGTACAACTCACTGGGCTAACTCATCTGAGAGTGCAGAAGAGATGGCAGGCCAGGCAGGAACTTTGCTGTTAGCTGTGAGACAGAAGCAATCCTGTAGTCCTCCCTGTCCTCTTTGGGCCTGTGTTTCCTCTTATATCAAATGAGGGGGCTGGACACGAGCCTCTCTAAGATCCCATGTAGCTCAAAAATGCCAGCTTTTAAGTTCTACATGTAACAGAAAGGTTTTTCTTTTAATTAAGAAGAAACCAATCAAGTGGAAATACTTACACAACAATCCCAAAACAATCAGTGCAATGAAAATGTGAACCAGAAGGGTGGTGATGAAGCGGAAGGTGAACACCATGGCCAAAGACAAGGCTGGAAAAGTAAGCGGAACATAAATTCTAACAACAATCAAGGCATGAAGGTGACAACAATGGGGCTGGAATGACTAAACCTTCTGAAAGAGTGAAGGCTGAGGACTTTCTTCAGTCTCGAAATATCTTGGGACATCTATCAAACAGAAAAACAAGACCTACCCAGGCCACCCTCTGAAGCACGTACAAGTTCAATCTGTGACAGTAAGCCATGTCNCAGAACATAAATTCTAACAACAATCAAGGCATGAAGGTGACAACAATGGGGCTGGAATGACTAAACCTTCTGAAAGAGTGAAGGCTGAGGACTTTCTTCAGTCTCGAAATATCTTGGGACATCTATCAAACAGAAAAACAAGACCTACCCAGGCCACCCTCTGAAGCACGTACAAGTTCAATCTGTGACAGTAAGCCATGTCTTGAAAGTGCTAGCATGCTTCTTGAGTTATAAAAATATTTTCAAAGCAGGTATTATTCCCAAATACCCTAAACTTTAAGTCCAAATGAAACATCTAAACTTTTTTTTTTACTAAACTTAATTCTTGATTTCATAACTTAAAAGTTCTAATTTTGTGTTCTCAGATATCCTCACTAAATATGAAAGATGAATGCCTTTAAAAATGAAAAATTTAAGATTATAATTATATAATTATATAAGAAATTATATAAGATAATTATATAAGATTATATGTTGTGATATATTAATTTATACAAATTTATATATGTATAAAAATTTGCATATCTGTTTCCACTTTGGGGTTTTTAAGCCCATGAATTTATTGAAAGTGAACGTGTTAGCCACTCAGTCCTGTCTGACTCTGTGACCTGTGGGCTGTAGCCCACCAGGCTCCTCTCTCCATGGGATTTCCTAGGCAAGAATACTCCAGGGGATCCTCCAGACCCAGAGAGCAAACCTGGGTCTCCTGCATTGCAGGCAGATTCTTTACCACCAGAGTCACCGGGGAACTTCAGTGAATTTATAGATACTATTTTACNATAGTTTAGCTGATAAAGAATCTGCCTGCAATGCAGGAGACCTTGGTTCGATTCCTGAGTTGGGAAGATCCCCTGGAGGAGGGCATGGCAACCCACTCTAATATTCTTGCCTGGACAATCCCATGGACAGAGGAGCCTGGCAGGCTACAGTTCACAGGGTTGCAAAGAGGCTGACATAACTAAACAACTAAGCAAAGCACAGATAGTAAAACGATAAGCATAAAGATACAAAATACAACATCAAAAAAACAAACTGTGAGGGAAGGGAGTATAAAAATGTAGATCTTTTACAATGCATTTGACCTTAAATGACTGCTAGTTTAAAATGAGTAGATACAGTCGTGAGTTAATATGCTTGAACTTCATGGCAACCATAAATCAAAAATATAGAATATATTCACAAAAAACAAAAGGAAAGGAAATCAAACATACTACAACAGAGTCATCAAATCACAAAAGGAAACATAAAAAGAAGAAATAAGCAAAGAAGAACTAGAAAACAACTAGAAAACAAAGATTAAAATGGCAGTAAGGGAACTTCCCTGTTGGTCCAATGGCTAAGACTCTGCATTCCCAAAGCAGGGGGCCTAGGTTCGATCCCTGGTCAGGGAACTAGATTTCACTTGTTGAAACTAAAAGATCCCATATGCTGCAACAAAGTTCAAAGATTCTGCATTCTACAACTAAGACCCAGTACAGCCAAATAAATAAATAAATATTTAAAAATAATAAACATAAAATTAAAGGAACCTGAAAAAGACTTTTTTAAAAATGGCAGTAAGTACATACTTATCAATTATCACTTTAAATGTCAATGGGCCAAATGCTCCAATCAAAAGACACAGCTTGGTAGATCCGATAAAAGACACAAGAATGTACAATATGCTGCCTACAAGAGATTCACTTCAGGGCAACAGGCATACACATACTGAAAGTGAGGGTATAAAGAAACAGACTCACAGACATAGAAAACAAACTTGAGGCTACCAAAGGGAAAGGGAGGGAGTTTTATTAACAGATAAAAACTACTCTACATAAAATAGGTAAGCAACAAGAATTTACTATACTATACAGGTAATTATTTTCAATATTTTGTAATAAGCTATAATCAGAAAAAAAATGAAAACAAGGAGGAGGCAGAGGTAGCAATACTCACAGACAAAATAGACTTGAAAACAAAGGCCATAAAGGAAGATAAAGAAGAGCATTAAATGATGACAAGGGGATCAATACAAGAAGAGGATATTATACTCATTGATATACACACACTCAGTAGGGGAGCACTTATGTTCCTTTTACACCACTTTGTAAACCACTGGTGGAAATATAAATTGGTGCAGCCACTAGAGAAAACAGTATGGAGATTCCTTTAAAAAACTAGAACTAGTGCTATCATATGATCCAGCAATACCACTCCTGGGCACATGCCAGAAAAAAAATGAAAACTCTAATTTGAAAATATAGAGGCACACCAATGTTCATAGCAGCACTACTTACAATAACCAAGTCACAGAAGCAACCCATGTCCATCAGTAGATGAATGGATAATATGGTATATACATATAATGGAATATTATTCAGTCATGAGAAAGAATGAAATATTCCCATTTGCAGCAACATGGAGAGACCCAGAGAACATTATATTTAGTAAAGTAAGCCAGGCAGATAAAAACAAATATTATCTCATTTATAATGCAGAATCTAAAAAGTAATGCAGGTGAATCTATATATAAGACTCACAGACACAGAAAACAAACTTGTGGCTACCAAAGGGAAGAGGGAGGGAGTATGGGATTAACAGATAAAAGCTACTCTACATAAAATAGATAAGCAACGAGAATTTACTATATTATACAGGTAATTATTTTCAATATTTTGTAATAAGCTATAATCAGAGAAAAACACTGAATCACTATGCTGTACACCTGAAACTAACACAATGTTGTAAATCAACCATACTTCAATGCAAATAAATGAATGGATGTATTATACATTAATGACTGATGAATACTGATGAATTACCCTCCTTAGAATCCTGCTTCAGGATTGTATGAAAGTGCCTATTTCCCTACCCTTTTGCAAAGCGTGCTTTTTATTAAAAAAAAGAAAATGTTGCCAGTCTAAGCCTGGTGTGCAGCAGTCCATAGTGTCACAAAGAGTCAGACATGACTGAGCAACTGAACTGAGTCTATGAGGTGAAAACATCAGAGTCTTAAATGGAATTTCCCCTCTTATAAGGGAGGTTCAGTCTTTTTCAGTATCTTTAAAAAACACTGCACTTTTCTTTGAAGCATCTATTCATATTCTCATTTCAGTTTTATATTGTGGTACTGGTGTTTTAAAAGTTGCTTAGTTGCCTTTCATAAATTATAGGTCAATCTTTTTTTATATGAATTGTAACTTATCTGCCTGTTAATTTTGCTTCTACTATTTTGTCATGCAGAAATGTTTCTTTTTAATGTAGCCAAATTTACTGATGTTTTTAGTTTTATGTCTCCTGAATTTTAAGTCATAGCGAGAAGTCTTCTTTACTTCCAGGTTATAAGAGAATTCTACCCTGTCTTCTAGTACTTCCTGATTTCACTTTGTAAGTTAAGATCTTTAATCTATTTGGAATTTATCCATATAAGCCATGAGGTATAGATCCAGTGTTTCCCTCTGGATTCCTACCCAGCTGTCCCAACATAACTTGTTGAACAGTTCAAGTTTCTGTCACTGACTTGAGATGCCATTTTTTATCACGTACTAAATTCTTGTAAGAATCCCTATTCCTGGATTATATAATATCTTTCACTGACCTTTCTACATATGAACTAATACCACAGTATTTCAATTATTAAACATGTCTTAAAAACTGGAAGGACTGGTTTTCCTTCATTGGTTTCTTCAGATTTTTTCATGGTCATTTAAGAGAATTTATTTCCTTACAGACATTCAAATCAGCTTATCTAGCTACTGAAAAAATCCTATTATATTTATTTTAATCATGATAAACCTATATTTTTCAACTTAGAAATAACATCTTAAATACTGTAGAGAGAAGTAACATTTTTAACATGTTGAGTCATACCATCAAGAAGACATTCTATCTTCCTACTTGTTCAAGATTACTTTGTACCTCAGAAGCATATGTAAGCTTTCATCTTGTGGTTCTTATACATTCTTGTTAATTTCTAGGCATTTTTTTGGTATATACTTTTTCCTGCTGTGATAAAAGCAGTCTTTTCAAAAAACATATGAATGCTACAGATTTCAGTATATTAATCTTGTTCCCTGCTACCTTAGTTTTCTTATCATTTGTTGTTTTTCAATTAATTTACTTACCACATTGTTGTTCAGTTGCTAAGTCACTTCTGACTCTTTTCTTTTTCTTTTCTATTACTAAACAGTGTTAACAGAAAAGAATCTGAATTGTTTTGAAAGAAAATGCTTTCTGAACTTTTATTTAGTGTTTTCAAAAAATAAGATCAGATAAAGATTTCACATCATTTTATTTGCTTTCCCCCAAACACAATTCTCCATAAGACCCTAATTTTGACAACATGGCTTGTTAAATATTGTGCTTTTTAGGCATTTAAATTCCCTATGCTGATTCCATCTTGGTTCTGAGAATGATGGAGGGAGACATGTAAAGTGTGGGTCATCCCTGGTAGGTTGTGGACCAACCAGATGCACACTGATAAGTTCCTCATTAGCTGGGGCAGGGGATGTGTCTATTGGTCCACAAACGGTGGTTTCTTTCCCACTTCTGTTTTTCCTCCCCAACCAGGAAAGCCACTCAAATACACAGGAAACGATCTAGAGAGCTGATTGTGTATTTAGATGACCCTATACATGGAATTTGCAGAAGGCAATGGCACCCCACTCCAGTACTCTTGCCTGGAAAATCCCATGGACGGAGGAGCCTGGTGGGCTGAAGTCCATGGGGTCGCTAAGAGTCGGACACGATTGAGCGACTTCACTTTCACTTTTCACTTTCATGCGCTGGAGAAGGAAATAGCAACCCACTCCAGCATTCTTGCCTGGAGAATCCCAGGGACGGGGGAGCCTGGTGGGCTACTGTCTATGGGGTCGCACAGGGTCGGACACGACTGAAGCGACTTAGCAGCAGCAGCAGCAGACATGGAATTCACTCAAGCAAACAATGCAGTGACATGCACAGGCTCCTTTGTGAGAGGCTAGAAATAGAATTTACTAGAGGGAAAAACTCAAGCCTTCTAGATTTTAAATCTAGAATCTAATGGGGGTGGGGACTCAAAATACAATATTACATTGAATACCAAAAGGAAAACGATATGCTTGCTTGTAATCTGCAGTATTTTTTCACTGCTCTTAGCAGCTTGCTCCTAGGTATACAAACTTCTCTATCCTTAGTCATTGCTCTAAAAGGGTATGTTATACCTCACATGATCAACCCAGAAAGAAGAAACAATTGGTTTAGTCAAAGAGAAGTATTTAGAAAACGTTCCTTGGCTGTATGGTCACACTCCTCATGTTTTCAAGCTTTTCACTCTTGGCACTGCTCTTCCATGATAAAATATGATAATTTCCATCTTAAAACAACTGCTTGCTTGTGTAGGAAAAGGAAATAGAGCCCTCGAGGCTACTTTTATCTCCCTAACTCCATCCAAGAAAAACCAGTCAATCAGCAGTTTTGTCTTCACTTGAAAAGCTAAGTGTTGGAAAGGTCTGCATTTCAGGGGTGAAAGGACTAAGACTGGCTTGAGATGTAGAAAAGATGGTGTTCCCGAGGACACAGGGTACAGGACCAACCCCGCCATCCCCTCCCCAGCTTGGTGTGAGCCCTTTAGGCTGTTTGCCAGACAAAATAAAACCAACAAAGACCTGTTTGCTTAGAGTTACAAGAACAAATGTGGATGCTGTTTGGGTTTGAATGCCAGCCCTCTTCCACTTGTATAACAAACCTGCCTCTGCAACAGCTTTCTCAGCCATAAAATAGGGATGGAAATATCTACAACACATAGGTTTTATGAGGTCCAAGTAAATTAACACATGTTAAGAGCTTAGAAAAGTACATGATAATTTTGGGGCAAGCATCAGACTCAATAGATGTTTTTATTATCATCAATATCAAGATATAAGCTTCCCAGGGAATTACAGTAATCATCCCATTGATAGTAAGAGGAGAGTTTATTCAACTCTGGGTAAATTACAGCCTTAAATATTCTATTCTCTTTCAATTTCTCATTTCAAATTCAAAATGTAAACATTGGAAAGCAGGAGTTAAAATTGCTACTTTATATGTGGTAAGATATACATACTGCTTTATATGCCCTATTCTATTCTCTTTCAATTCCTTCTTCAGGCCCAGAACACACATAGCGTTCTTTTAAAAATCCTTCTCAAAAGACAAACACCGCATGACCTCACTTATATGTGGAATCTAAAATAGTTTATCTCACAGAAGCAGAGAACAGAATGTAGTAGCCACAGGGTGGGGGCGGAAGGGGAGATGTGGTCAAAGGGTATAAAGTTAAAAAAAACTTCTCTCCACATATTAAATCATTTTCCTTTGAGTTACTGGAATATTTTAGTTTTTTCTGGATTTAGGTATGTTTCATTGAGTTATGTTTATGACATCTAATAAGAAATCAAATTTTAAAAAAGAAGGTATTACAGAAAAATAGTATGGTATTCTCCTCTGGAAATAATTCTCTCCTCTTTCAATTACTCATAACACAAAGTATTTTGGAAAAGGACACAAGGATGGTTACCTATATTCTTCCCCCTGTTCTGTTAAAATCTACTCATTTTTCTTAGCACCTGTGTCTCAGCATTTTTCAAGCTCTTAGAAGATTATAAAATATATTACTTTTTAAAAAACTGAAACAGACTAGGAACTATCAGTAAGGAAGAAGTCTTGTTTTGTGAGACTTTATTTCTGTTTCCATACACATCAGTATGTATGAAGATACGTGTATACCGGAGTTGTGATGTAATGCATTTCTTACTGGGAATCCTGACCGCAAGTTTGATGAACACTATACTAGGGAGCTGGCATAATGCCTTGGTTCTACTTAAGTTGTGATTATCTTGAAGGGATTTTGCACAGAGGTCTCATTCACTGTAAACATATAATTTTCAAAAGAATGGTAATGCAAAATAAGCCCAAGTCCTCCTTCAGTACCTCTCAGCATCCTGACGGTGGTGGTGATAATTAATTGCATCCCCCCTCAGCCTTCTCAGTGGCTCACACGTGAGCCATTAATCACGGCAGTGCAACTACCGCTTCGCCCTTAGAGCTTTAATTACAGGAGACCTCCTCTATGCCAGCTATTACCCTAGTTGATAGGGATGAATGAGACTGTGAAAGCAGTTTGCTGAGTGATATTCTTGAGAAGGACCTGTTTTCTATTCTCACTGAGAAAAAAGGTGTGTTGACCATCTGGCCTTGCCCACCAAGGCCTGCTTCTTATGGAGAAGGTAAGAGACTCTCACCAAGTACCCAATAAGTTTTGTTAATGGATAAGGAAAACGTTTAAAAGCTCTTACCTTGGGGGAACTGGTAGCCTGGGGCACAGCAAGTCTGCATTTGGAACCTGGGTGTAGTTGAAGGAATTCAAATTATAAACACACAGGAAGGACCCTGGAAGCAGAAAACACACCGGCTATACCATTTTCCTACATTGTACTTATCTCTCTAGGGGAGCTAGTAAAGAAACCATAGTCATTTTACCCAACTGGGGAAAAGATAGAATAAACCACTCAGATTTAGAAAACAGGTCTCTGGGTGTCCTAAAGACAAAAAGAATAAGCATCCAGTTGAGATCAAATCAGGTTCTCTGCTTTCCTCTCTCCAAAACGCCAGATTCAAAAGTTATAAAATGATTGGTAACAAAATGAATTGAAGATGATTTATTATATAGGCTTGATATTTTTAACACAGTCTTGCAAATAATTTTAAAAAGTCTGGCACCCCACTTCTCAGGCAGATGAAATTTGCAGTGGGCTGCCTTGAATTTCTTCTTACTTCCCTTTGCTTGTTTAATCCTTAAAATATAAATCTGAAAAGCAGGCTCAGAGCAAGTTACATAAGTGCTTTTGGAACAACGTACAACTGTCCCACTGGTCAGTGAAACTATCCAAGGCCCGAATATTTTAATGAAAGAACATACTTGTCGGCAATTCAACCTGAAGCCTGTGGGTGACTCTCTAGGACTGGACCTGCCAAGTGCGCTTCTCTGACCTCTGTCTGACCCTGCCTTCAGGCCCTCAATGTCTGCTGTTCCCTCCCACTTTCTACAGCAGACCAGACCCTGGCAGTGAGCAGAGAACAGCTAGGGTTTCAGATGAATTCCAGATAAACCTGAATGCAATTAAGCTCAGGAGAAAATGTTTATGGCCCTTTCCACACAAGGAGAGGCACCCACAAGGAAGGACAATTTCCCACTTCGCAGAGGAAGCAGGGGCAAGGCAGGAGATCTCATCTGTGTCTGTACAGGTTTCCCTGCCATGATCCCCAGCCTTAGGGGGAATAGAGACCCCATCCTTTGGTACACACCACTGGTGTTTGCAAAGAGCTGGACCTCTTCCAGGGTATCAAGCTGCTCTTCAGGACAACTGGATACACAGAGAACGGTGGAACTGAGCCTCACATCTTTGACTTCCAGGTTGCAGGAATTCATAAAAAACACGTGTCTAGGAGGCAGATGAAACAGAAGGAAAATGTTGTAGAGCATTTCCTGTCGTTGAGTTTAATTGTGGGACTTAAACGATAGGCACATGCTATCAAACGTGGGAATAATTAAAGCCAATTTTCATCATCAAATACTTTCTGCATAATTTAACAAGTATTATGCCCACCTGGGGTCATCTATGGAGTTGTACAGTTTGGGAGCTGTATTCAAATGTTAACAAAACTTCCTTCTTTCAGATTCAGCATTTTCTGGGATGTTGATAACACTAGCGCATTCTCGGAGGAAGTCGCTGAGAAACAGAAAGGACTGATAACACTGCCCGGGTTCCCTAGGTGAGGCCAGTGCATGAATGACTCGTGAAGTCCACAGAAAGCATAGTGTACTCAACTATATCCCAGAGAATAGCTCAACCCAGGGAAGTGAGAAGAGGAGAGGAAGAGGCCGAAGCTGTGAATTAAAGGCTTAACCCTCCCCCTGCCTCCCAGTTTGAGCCAGGAAACTTGAGACCCTTCCTGCTGCAGCTGCCCAGCCACTGGGCACAAGAACAAAACTGCTTGTTGCCATTAACGAGGTCACGTGAGGGTTGGCAGCGGCAGCTCCCAGACCCTTGCCCTACACTTATCCCGGCTGCTGAGATCAGAGCAACGTCAGGTCAAGAGCCCTGTAGGCAGTCCTCCAGGAGAGAGACCTGGAGAAGGGGTCCCAGAAGCTTCTTTTCCCTCAGCTGGGGTTGGGAGGCGGGTGGTGGTATTACAGGAGATGGGGGAGTAGATTTCCAAGTGTATGACACTATATACTTTATTCTACTTATTTTATTAAGTTTTAAAAATTGCAGTAAAATACACATAAAATTTTACCATCTTACAGATTTTATGTGTGCAGTGGCACGAACCACATTCACGTTGATGTACAACCGTCACTACCACCCACCCCATCCACCCTCCCACAAGAATCTTTTCATCTTGTAAAACAAGCTCTGTACCCATTTAATAATAATTCATCACCCCCAAATCTTGGCAACCACCGTTCCACTTTCAGTCTCTATGAATGTGGCTACGCTAGGCAGCTCATATAAGTAGAATCAAAATATTTATCTTTTTGTGATTGACTTACGTCACTTATAATATCCTCAAGATTTATCTATGTGGTAGCATGTGTCAGAATTTCTTTCCTTAAAAAGGCTAAAAAATTATCCCATTATAATATATACATTTTGTTTACTATTCATCTGTGGACACTTGGTTGCTTCTACCTTTTGGCTATTAATAATATATACTTTTCATTTCAAAGAGGATGACTATTTCCCAGCATTGCATTATGAATGCAGTGTCCAAAGAGAAGCACAGGTGTACCTGGGAAGCCTCTTCCTCCCTGTGTTCTTTGTGAGTGACACCCACAAGTGTAGGGGGAAATGGCCCCGGGGCAATCCATTTCCAGCAATGCAAAGCCCCTTACTGGAGAGCAACATTCAGGGGTAGAAGAGGCCTGCTCTGGGGTCTGTATTTGGTGACTCCAAACTTATACTCAGGACCTTATACACTTAAGATGTCTTTCCTAGGAGCTGCTTTTGATTATCAAGTCTTGAAGTTATTATAAGGCCTTATCCATCTTAGAAAATCATGGCCAGGGGTTTCTCTCCCCTTGGGGGAGTCCTGTCTTTTCTCTCCCCTTTTGGTTTCTCTTTTGGAGTCAGAGCTCAGAGTATGCACCACGGTGCCATAGCTGAGAGTGTAGGCTGGGAGGGAGTGGACACAGGTTCTCAGCATCCCTAGGTGGGACTGAGGTATTTCCACATAGAAACAATACACCTCTGTTTGGTGTATAGTTAGTAACATGATTCTGATCCCAGGTGGTGCTAGCGCTAAAGAACCCGCCTTCCAATGTAGCAGACTTTAACAGATGCAGGTTCAATCCCTGGGTTGGGAAAATCCCCTAGGAGAGGAACCGGCAACCAGCTCCAGTATTCTTGCCTGGAAAACTCCACAGTGAGGGTTACAGTTCATGGGGCTGCAAAGAGTTAGACACGACTGAATGACTAAGCGCGCACACACACACATAATGGATAATAATAGTGACAATAACACTTATTAAGCCTTAGCTCAGGCAGTGTCTCAGTGGATCCTGAAAACAGCCTTATGAGATAGGTATAATAACTGGTTTAAAGAGATGAAAATTCAGCTCAGAGAAGTTAAGTACCCTGCTCAAAGTCACACAGCTGAAAAGCAGCAAGGATTGAATTTGAATTTGGGATTGGATGGTACTAAAACCTGTGTCCTTACTGCCACATCAAAATTTCCTTTTATGAGTTGGCTTGATAGAGTTTTGAATGGGATATCAGTTTCCAGGCTCAAAATGACTAATTTATACAAAGTTGTGAAATCGAGCACCTCTGGAAGTTGAGGACTTACTTCAACACTTACTTTTTTTGAGTCATATCCTGCCCTGAAAGAGGAGCCCCTTCTACTGGGGAGTTCTTCTTGCCACACACATTCCCAAAGCTGTCGTAGCCGAAGAGGAGTCTTCCTGTGGCTCCAGCCGCCACTGAGTAGCCCATGATGAACACCTGGCGAAACCCAAATGGCACGTGAAAGCCTGGCCAAAGGGCTGGAAAGCAGCCCCCCACATCCTCAAATGCTGGTATAAAATGGAACCTAGTAAAGTCAACTCTCCCCAGCACGAATGCACTTCCTTCCTTTAGCAGTGACACCAGCTGCTGCTGCTACTGCTGCTAAGTCACTTCAGTCGTGTCCGACTCTGTGCGACCCCATAGACGGCAGCCCATCAGGCTCCACCATCCCTGGGATTCTCCAGGCAAAAACACTGGAGTGGGGTGCCATTTCCTTCTCCAATGCATTAAAGTGAAAAGTGAAAGTGAAGTTGCTCAGTCGTGTCCGACTCTTAGCGACCCCATGGACTGCAGCCTACCAGGCTCCTCTGTCCATGGGATTTTCCAGGCAAGAGTACTGGAGTGGGGTGCCATTGCCCAAGTCAGATCAATTAGGGGTCCCCAGCCTCCGTGATCTAATGCCCGACGATCTGTGATGGAGCTGATGTAATAAGAGAAATAAGGTGCATAAGAAATATAATATGCTTGCACCACCCCCTAACCATCTCCCATCCCCGTCCGTGGAAACACTGTCTTCCATGAAACCAGCTCCTGGTGCCAATTAGGTTGAGGACCGCTGATAAGGGTGCTGCTTCTCTAGTACTTGCTTTAACAGGTTACGGAGGGACACTGTTCTAAAACTCTGAAGCAGATTCCTCTCTGCTTTCTCCCCTTCTTCCCCAAGAGTCTGTCATCTTCTCTTTTTGCCTAAGATCGCCAGGATAACTCAAACTTTTGCCCTTTGGTTTATCTAAGGCACTGGGGCTCTGCTTCTTTCCCTGAGGTTCTATCCAGCCATGCACCTTTCCTGCCTTCCACCTCTCTCTCCTCCTACTTCCTCTTCCACTTTTATTTTTATCTTGTATTTAGGGGACTCTGATCTTCAGGGGTAGAAGCAACACAGCTGAAAAATACCAAAATACTGTAACAAGTGAGAAAATGGTGCTTTGGAATAAGTGCTTAAAATACATAAGGAATCTCAGGAATTTTGCTGGACAAGAACATCATGCAATCTGTAGTTACTTTTGTCCAATTTCGTAATGAACATGGAATATGTAAAATTTCAGCTCAAGTGACTAGTCCCTTAATATGCATTGATGGGCCCTCTACTCAGATTGAGTCTGTATCTTTCCATAACATAAGCTTAATATCATAAATTTCTCAATCTGTAATACAGAAAATACCATTCAATATTTGGAAAAAAAATAACTGTGGTACCAGATGTTCCAAAAGTACATATTCCCAAAGTCAATTATGTTTCAGATACTTTACATTCATTACTAATTCAAGAATCAAAGTAACAGTCTTAAAGTGCCTACGAAGGGATGTGGAAACATAATCTAGCCTCCAAGGAACTCAGCCTAGAAGACAGGCAGGGCTCAGGGCTGAGAAACTTCCCAGGGAGGGAGGGTCTCTGCCACTCCTATTCTACCAGCACCTCCTCAGCCTCGAGGAGAGAGGGTTGAGGACGAGTGGGTCACCTGTGCAAGTGGACACATCCCTCACCCTTTACTCTCAGGCTTCGGGTGGGGGGTGGGGGTGTGCCTCTGTGGCTGGCACTGTCAGCTGACCCAGTCCCCAGCTGGTCCCCTTCCTGCTCTTCCTTTTGGAGTGTGGTCAGATTCTGATTGGCTTTAGACTTAGACAGAGGAAAGGGGTCCTGGTCTTCCACCCAGATGAGCAGAGATCTAATAATAAAGGGGAGCTCCTGCCCAGGAGGGCAAGGGTTTTTTTTTTTTTTTTGGTGGGAGGGGCCGGTGGCTGGAGGGAGATTTGGATAATCCTGAGTCCCTGTCATATTACCACATTAAGCCATTAAAATTTTCTTTCAACTTCAAACACACAATTGCGATTCCAAACAGTAGGTGGGTATACCAGTTACGGTGGAACTATCAAGGAGGTTTCAGTCACTTGTGGGAAGATATGGAGAAAGGAGTCTTGAAAGAAGAGTAAGGAAAGGGGAGNATATTACCACATTAAGCCATTAAAATTTTCTTTCAACTTCAAACACACAATTGCGATTCCAAACAGTAGGTGGGTATACCAGTTACGGTGGAACTATCAAGGAGGTTTCAGTCACTTGTGGGAAGATATGGAGAAAGGAGTCTTGAAAGAAGAGTAAGGAAAGGGGAGGTGGGAAAGGACACTGGGGAGGGTGCGCAGACAGAGATGGCCCAGAATCGAGCGGCTTCTGCTGTGTCCATGCACATATAAAGAAAGGCTGGCACTCTTTCTGTTTGCAATAGACTGTCCCGGTTCATAATTCTGGCCCCTCACCCAAACCTCCTTTGTTCAGCCCCAGCTCAGGACAGCACCATCAATAATTCCATCCAGCATGTGCCTTGTTCCTGGTCAGGATGTCATAACAAAGACCAGAAAGCCAAACAGAAGAGGCAGAAATAACATCCTTGCCCTCTTGGCTGTGGTTAAAAAAATATTGCAAAAGATATAAAAGCTAGTCACCTAAGGAAGAACTATCATTACTCAAATTTAATATAGTAAAGAGAACATGGGCACATTGAAGTTTTCAGATTTATTTTGCAAATGATATGTAAATCTGAAGCCATTTCCAGCTTTGTGCCACCTCTCTGATGGTTCTTAGATCTTTGGGCTGTGATGGGCCATCTATGAATCCTTTCCCCAGACAACTGCTGGCTGAAGGTTTGATAATTAGGCACTGGGTTTGAGCTGTGGAGAGGTTAGGGAAGATCATTAACAGTCCAAGTTCAAAGCAGCTGGGAACTGGCAGAACAGCTGCTCCCTGCATCTATACAACAGCAGACCCAGAGAGAAACACCAGCATCTGTGGAAAGTTTAAGAGGAGGTGTTATAGATATAGTTTTTCCCAACTCCTAGAGAAAAGCTCCAAGGGTCATTATAGAGGCAACACAGAACATTCGATTATGCCTTTAAGGTCCAACCTTCCATTGTGCCTGTTATTCACCTATCTGTGTGAAACCAGTCAGTAAGTCAAGTGAGTAAATGCCTTTCTAGCTTGGAAAGAGGTTCATATTTTAGGGTTTATTCAAATTTAACTATTTTCAACAAAGGTAATTACATGGTAGCCACTGTCAGGCTTTATAATCATTTACCATGAAGAAAGCATGCCTCCATCTGACATGGAGGATTTCACGAACATGATCTTTTAAGAACTCGAGTGAGCCTTTTTCTGCTGTTACCTACAACTCTAAAATAAGCTATAAAAGCATCAAAGTTCAGCTTCCAAGAGACTCTTCCAGGACTAAAATGGAAGGTCTACCAGCAATCACACACACACTTGGTAACTAGAGTGGGCAAAATCCTCATTACCTATCCACCTAGAGGGTTTATAGCAAAGGCTTGTTCCCTGGTGGCTCATACGGTAGTGTCTGCCTGCAATGTGGGAGACCTGGGTTTGATCCCTGGGTCAGGAAGATCCCCTGGAGAAGGAAATGGCAACCCACTGCAGTACTCTTGCCTGGAAAATTCCATGGACAGAGGAGCCTTGTAAACAACAGTCCACGGGGCCACAAAGAGTTGGGCACGACTGAGCAACGTCACTTGTTCACCTGCTAAACACAACATTCCAAGAGCATGTTACACTCAGCTAAAGTAAGAGGAATTTATTTCTAGGCTTACCTGGATATCTCTTTGTGAGAGGAACATTTTATTTGGGGGACTGAGACCAGATGGTACAAGAACTTCCCCCTCAGTGGGCTGGTACTAAGAGGCCTACTGAACGGCAATCCCACTGCAGACGGTGGTTCTCATTTTCTAATGGCGTCTTGTGTTAGAAAGTGGCCCATGGTAATAAGCCAGCCTCTCCAATCCACTGAACCTAGAAGTTAGTTAAGAAATACCTGACTGGCACTTCTGAGAACTGCTATTTGCTCTGTGGCAAACGTCTCTAGCCGCTGCCCAACCTGTTACCTGGTACCACCTGGAACCCTCACCCCCCACCTCACTTCACCCCAGCCCAGGGACGCGATTTATATTTGGAGCACAGCTATTTCGGGACACACACACACCACACTCTGGTCTCTTCCCTGCCAGGCACCCACACTTACCAAACCAGTCCAGAAGAGAAAGAACAGGAACAACCATGCCGTATCTGTGCATTTCCTGTAAATCTGAGGTCGCCACTGTCTTTGCGTGGGGATTCTTTCTGCAGAATCCTTCCAGAAAAAGAAGGAAGAGTATTTAGGAAAAGAGGATAATCGTATATTTAGGTCCCAACCTAGAAAATAAGCCCAAACTTACTCGAAGACTGTTCAAAATAATTTTTTTTTTTTTAACGTGGCCGCCCGAAGCGTTCGCGAAGCCTTTGAAACACCTGCCGTGTGCGGAGCGGATGAGAAGTTCCCAGCCACCGAGTCCTTACCTGGAGGCGCACCTAGAGGCGGCCCCAAGTTGGTGCCTGGAGGCCAGCCTCTCCCGCGCCTCCGCCCCAGCAGCCGAGTGGGTCCGAGGTCCACCCCGCCAGGTGCCCCCGGGACGCGGCGGCGCAGGGGCGGGAGGTCGGTCCGCGGGATCCCGGGAGGCGGAAGCGTCCCCGCGGGGCAGGTGCGTAGAGGGGCCCGAGCCTTCCCCACGCGCGATCCCTCCTCTGGGGCCAGGTGCGGGCCTTACCAGGTGCTCCGCTCCGAGGCACTGCATCTTGCCCTTCGCGCCGGGGGCCGCGCACTGGGTGCCCTCGCCGAGCCCGCTGCGGGCCGGCTCGGGGCCCGGCGGCCGACCGGCGAGCAGGGGCGCAGCGCCTCCCAGCGGCAGCCTCCGAGCGCCACGGACTTCGCCCTGTGTGCCATCCTGAGCGGCCCCCGGCCCCCGCGCGCACCCGGGGCCGCTCGGGTGCACCCAGCGATCCACGCGAGTCCCCCCGCACCTCACCCGAGGCCGGGGCTCTTCGCCGCTCGTCCAAACCACCGCGCGGGGCGACTCCGGACTTGCCAGTGTAGCCCGCTGAAGCGTGAGTTCCCCGCTGGCCCCGCCACGACCCTGCGCGCGCCCCCGCTGGGGCCTGATTAGCGTGCGGCCAAGCAGAGAGCAGGAAATAAAAAGTCTCAGGAAAACATTGCAGAGGGCGGGCCACGGTGGAATGCCAAATTCCAACTACATAGCTAACAGGTGTGGAGAAGGCAATGGCACCCCATTCCAGTACTCCTGCCTGGAAAATCCCATGGACTGAGGAGCCTGGTGGGCTGCAGTCCATGGGGTCGCTAAGAGTCGGACACAATTGAGCGACTTCACTTTCACTTTTCACTTTAATGCATTGGAGAAGGAAATGGCAACCCACTCCAGTCTTCTTGCCTGGAGAATCCCAGGGACGGGGGAGCCTGGTGGGCTGCCGTCTATGGGGTCGCACAGAATCGGACACGACTGCCGCGACTTAGCAGCAGCAGCAGCTAACATGTGAGTGCCCTTTCCCTGCACCGGATTCTGTTCTAACGGCTTTCAAAGGCATTATTAAAGAGTCAACCAGGCAGAAACTACCATTGCCCCAATCTACAGATGAGGCAAACAGAGGCACGGACAGTAGCCATGTAATTTGCTCGGGGACACACAGCCAGCAAACTGTAGAACTAGGAAAGCTGAACCCCGAGACTCGAGGGGTTGTCAAAGTGGTTCTCAACACCAGAATGCGACCCGGGGCTGCTCTCGCAGGACGTGTGGAGAAACTAAGGCAGCTGGAGGAACCGCAGATTCTAGGAAGTAAAAAAGAAATAAAAAGGCTGGGGAATCTAAAGATTGGCTTAATCTGTGAACATGTAGAGGGTGGGTGGCAGGAGAAGACGCCACAGAGTTAGGTGGGATGAACCGGACTTCAGGTTCTGCTCTCACGGCTCTGTCCCAGTGGTCGCTCTTCACAGTAGAAATGGAAACAACTCAGAAGCCACTGGTGGGGAGTCCTCCCTGGGAGTAGCTGACCAACACAAAAGTGCTGCTGGGGTGAGACATTAAATACTGAAGATGGGCCCCTACCCCCTTTCGCTCTCTCCTCCCCCCCGCCCCCCCCCACACACACCCAGGGCTGCCAGGTTACCTTTATTTTCAGCCCTGCTTCACCCTGAGGGCAGAAACCTGGCTGAAGGGTGATCTGGTGGAGCCAGGGAGTGGGAAGGACACACAGTGGCTCTCATGTGCCTGAGACTGATTCTGGGCTCATCACCGACCTCCTACCCCTAAGTCACTGGGCCTTCTGGATGCATGTTTATCAGAGCAGCTGAAATTCCAAGAGAACGTGAATTCACAGGCCAAATAACTAGACCTGAGAGGAGTACAACTACCATAAAACGACAATTGAACAATGTATGCCATCTGAAATGGAATAATTAAAACTGATGGACCAAGAGTTTTAAATAAGCGTGATAAGTATATTTGAGAAAGTGAGGAACGACAATAGCAATATAGGTCAGGAAAAAATCATGAAACTAAAATGAATAGAGACATTAAACATGAAGACTATGATAATAGAATGAATATTCTTTATCAATAACATGGGTAAACCATGGACTAGATGCAGCTGAAGAGAAATCAGTGATTGGAAAGAGTAGTTTCAGCAGCTTACAGCAAATAAGGCAGCTATTTTTAAAATTTCTAATTAATATCAAGAATAGAACTAGAACAGAAAGGGAGTGATATAAAAACAGAGAGGAAGAAATATTTGAAGACAATGGGAATAAATTTCAAGGCGGAAAGAAGGAAATAAACCTCAGATTTAAAGGGCAAGTCTCAAGCCAAATATTTTTATTGTTTTAGGAATTTCTTAAAAATCCACTTTTTGGAGCAATAGATTGGCTGCTCAAGTAATTCTCAGAACCATACATCAGTCATCTGGTTTATCACATGACTGTGCCATTCACAGCTTACTTCAAGCCTGCCCCCTGCTGGGTCCACCCATCCTCAACTGTTAAAGGACAAACCTGCCAATCTAATCAGGCTGCCTGCATTGAAAGGCCCATCTTATACCAGACCTTAAAGATCATACAAATATCCTATCCTTGAAATACATCAAATATATTCATGTTCATAAATTCACAGTAATACTCAACAAAAATAAAGCCTCATTGATTGCCTTTAGAAGATTCTAGGGAACTAACTCATTATCAAAAACTGGTAAATGAAAGAATCAAGCACATATCCTATCTCTTCTACCTGAGTCATTCATCAGGGTAATCATGTAATGGATGAAGGAGGTTTCTCTTTATAGAAGTATTCTGGCTTTTAAGTGCCAAAGGAATGATAGAATTTAGGACCTTGCAGTTTTCCAAAACAAAAAAAGGGACAACTCGACATCAGCCTCCTCTCAGTGAAGAACACACTGCCACCTGTGAAAGAGTTGTGCCAGAGGAGTTCGCATGAATCTATAATTCATAAGAAATATAGGGAATAGAGAAAATAAGTCAGATGACACCACAGGGTTACCAGAGCAAAACCAAGAATGGGACCTCCTACATACACACGACCTAGTGTTTTGACAACAGCAGCAGCAGCAGCAAAACAATTTTCATAAAAAAGACAGGGAAGGAAAATCTGTAAATTAAAAGAGACTTGGGGAATATTTTAACTAACGATGTATGGACATTATTTAGATCCAGATTAAACTAACTGGAAAAATGAAAGACAACCATTCTGAGGAGCATCTGGGAAATGTGAATCCTGATTGGATATTTGGTAACTTGTATTTCTGTTAAGGAATTTGGGGATCTGATGATGTTGATGGTGTCATTGGGGTTAATTAATAAAGGAAAGTCCTGGGCTTCCCTGGTGGTTCAGTGGTAAAGGATCCACCTGCCAGTGCAAGAGACATGGGGTTTGATCCCTGGTCCAGGAAGACCCCATATACAGCGGAGAAACTAAGCCCTTTCGCCACAACTATTGAGCCTGTGCTCTGCAACAAGAGAAGCCGCCCCAATGGGAAACCTGTGCACTGCAACTAGAGAGTAGCCCCCAGCCGCCATAGCTAGAGAAAAGCCCACACGTGGCAACGAAGACCCAGTGCAATCAAGAATAAATAAAATTATATAAAAAAGGAAAGTCCTTATCTCTTAGATTTACATACTGAAACTTTTACAAAATGATACAATATCTGGGAGTTGCTTCTAAAAATTCAGGGCAGAGGGCAGTGGGTGGAGGTGTGGGGGAAAGATGATTGACCATCAGTTGTGCAGAAGTTGGGGGAAGTCTCCATGGATGGAGGTTCGTTATTTTCTCTACTTTTACACGTTATACACTGACACACACACACACATGCACACACGTGCACACACACAGAAAACACATGCTACATCCTAGCCTCCAGTTAGGAAGCTTCTAACATGTACTGTATGCATGTACTTGTTTTTGAACATACTTGCCTTCTCTCCATTTTTACTCCCTACTGCTTCTACCTGAGGCTCAGCCTGACCTCGTCCATTCCTCAGGAGCAACATCCCCTGCTGGACCTTTGGGACGGTTGTATCTCCAGACACAACCTATTAGTATAGCCAAGGTGCCAGCTCTCATGGTTCCCCTGCCCCTCAATCTCCTCTTCGACTCCATCTGGACCCCCAGTTTTTCTGTGGTGCTTTGGTCACAGCATTTTCTCCTCTGCTGTGTGAATCTATTTATCCTCTCCCTCACGCTGCCTCTTCACCCATCTAATCCTAGGTTTCTCATGATTGTCTTTCCTGATATTCTACTCCTTATCAAAGGCTTTGGCACCTGCCTGAACTTCTAGCTGCTCTCCACAGATGCTGGGCTCTTGTTCCTTGCCCAGTCAGCCAGAGATGCAACTGGAAGCCCTCAAGTAGTCTGCTTTATCAGGTGTCTGACCTTTCCCTTTGGGTCAGGTTTCCAGATGCAGACTAAGGCTTGAGCTAAGCTTCAGCTGGTGTGTCTTCGTGATCCTGTGCTTAGGGGCCAGCACTGGGGAAAGGTCTGGTTTCCTACTCTTCATTTCTCTTTCTCAAGCTTCCTTCCTCTCCTCACCAGCTCCTGTGGCCTAGTTCCCAGCATCCTTTAAACCACAGCCTAACGCCCTATTGTTAAAATACTGTGTTGTTAGACTATGATAAGGAAATTTCTTTTCCAGGACTTAGGGCTCACCTTAGAGAGGCCTGCAGTACGGGAGACCTGGGTTCGATCCCCGGGTTGGGACAATCTCCTAGAGAAGGGAAAGGCTACCCACTCCAGTATTCTGGCCTAGAGAATTCCATGGACTCTATAGTTCATGGAGTCGCAAAGAGTCAGACACAACTGAGCGACTGTCACTTCACTTCACTTAAACAGACAGTAGAGGTTTCCAGAGGGACCGTGACCATCAACTCAGGCTTGAGGGTCCAGATCGTTCTTCATCTTGCCTCTCCTATCAGTCGTGAAGACTCATTCCTCAGATTAGAAGCCAGAAATAAGATGGATACAGCGGGTCTTGGGTTTGAAATTTGGTTTTTTAGTTTGTCTGGGAATCACTCAAGATGCCTTTGTTAGATAAGGGGGTTGCAAAAGGCCATTTGGCCAGGGGACAGAGAAGGGGGTGGGGGAAGGGAGCCAAGAAAGGTATGTGTGCAAAGGAGTCCCAGCTCTTTGGAGCTGGTTTGAAGTAATTTCAGAATAAAAAAGTTGGAGGCTCAGAGAAGTCTTTCTTTTCTGCTTGAGATCTTTGCACAGAAATCTGGTCTCTGGGATCTTGCCTAATTTTAGCACATATCCTCTCAACAAGGATTGACTGAGCACTTACTTTGTACCAGGACTTGGTCAACAGGTGTGCAGACACCAAGCAGGAAGATTTGCCCCTTCAAGGTCATGCTCACTTGGGGTTGGTGATGAGACATGAGACAGGTGATAGAGTTCTTTATGCAGCTGACGTTACCTGAAGCCTTGCTGAAGAAGGCTGTCTGCGTGGAGAGGCGAAGGATGAACACGATATAGTGAGGCCGGGAAAGGTGGGGAGGATATCCTGGGCAGAGGACACAGCAGCGGCAGAGGCTGGATGCATGGGCCTGCACAGACAGCCCCAAGCAGTGTAGCAAGACAGAAGGAGGGGTGTGAGCCAGGGAAGGAGGGAAGCGGAGAGGGTGTGATGACTCAGGGCAGCCTGTGTGGGGCTGGGCTTGCTGCAGCACGTTGTTGCTTGTCCTGCTATGCTTATATCATTCCCATTCACCCTCACTTAGGACAGCTTTTGGAGAATGCTCCCCTGCCTGGCTGTGCTCTGAGGACTGGAAGGAAGAGAGGCTGGTTTTATCCTTGTATCTCTGAAGAGCTGGGAGCAAGAGTGACAATTTTGAGGCCGGGCTTGGTGGGGACAGCAGGAATTAAGTGCTGCTGCTGCTGCTGCTAAGTTGCTTCAATCGTGCCCGACTCTGTGTGACCCCATAGACGGCAGCCCACCAGGCTCCCCCATCCCTGGGATTCTCCAGGCAAGAGCACTGGAGTGGGTTGCCATTTGAGAAAACTCTTATGGGGAAGTGAGCCACGGAGACAGTCCAGCAACCAGCTTTCACCCTAAATGTGGTCTCTGGAACACAGTTGTCCTCAAGCCCTGAGGGGCTTTCAGTTTGATTAATTTTTTTCTTGTAAAAGGCTGTATATATTTTGTGTATGTTAGTCACTCAGTCTTGTCCAACTCTTTTCAAGACTACGGACTGTAGCCCACCAGTCTCCTCTGTTCATGGAATTTTCCAGGCAAGAATACTGGAGTGGGTTGCCATTCTGTTCTCTAGGGGATCTTCCCGACCCAGGGATCGAACCCAGGTCTCCCACTTTGGAGGCAGATTCTTTACCTTCTGAGCCACCAGGAAGCCCATGTATTTTAGGTTAATATATTCTTTCAAATGTATCAAGTATTGCATAATAAAATTGTATATAACACGTATGTTATACATGTCACACGTATGAGTTATAATGCATGTTAACATGAACACTCTTTGCCCACCTGCCAATCTCAGAGCTAGAATATTACCGTGCTCTTCCTCCTTGAACACTACCCCCGCCAAACCTTCAGTCTCAGAGGTGGCTGGTTCTCTGAATTTTATCATTCTCTTGCTTGAGCATACACACCTCATTGTCCTGTTCCTTAATATAATTTACTTTGCTTTTTAGGGGATGTTACAAAAATGGTGGCATATGATATAGAGTTGTTTGGAACTTTTTTCACTCACAATAATTTTTTTTCATGCTTGGTTTTAAAATTGAGGCTGATTCTTCATAACAATCCATTTCAGCACAGACTTTCTGACTATAATGTGGAAGAGCAGAAGGATCAGATCCCAGAGTTCTCAAATGTTGTTGAAGATAAAATGCTTGTGCTGCTGGGGACTGACTGCTCTCATTTGTTGACTTTCCTTTGTCTCACCGCTTTCACTTAGTCTGATTATAATGTTATTTGAATATTAATCAGATCTCTCACTTCCCAGTTTTCTGCTTTTGTCCAGGGCAGAGCCTTCCCATGAATGACTTTGAGACACTTCCTGCTTCCCCTTACCAAGCTGTTGTTCCTGTCTCTAGGACACCTCTTGCCAAAGCCTTTTATGTCCACGCATGTCTTCAGAAACCATTTTCTTCTTTTTCTGTCTTATAGTGAATACTGAGTTCTAATGGCAATGCCGTCAGAAAGCCTTCAGAATGGTTCTTTGATGGGGCTGGAGACTGAGCAGAAGGAAGTTTATGAACTGATTCCTCTTGCGTGTTCTGGAGAATGCTAGGCCTTGTGTTACTTCCCCGGGGCTGCCGCAATAAATCACTACACATTTGGTGGCTTAAAACAACAGAAGTTTATTTTCTCACAGTTCTGGAGGCTAGAAGCCTGAAGTCGAGGCATTGGCTAGGTCATGCTCACTCCAAAGGCCCTGGAAGGGGAGAGCCCTTTCTTTCAGCTCCTGGACTTCAGTGTCCCTTGGCTTGTGGCTGTGTCTTTCCAGTCTCTGCCTCCGTGTTCATGTGGCCTTATTTTCTGGGTTGCCATGTGTCTTCTTTTCTGTCTCTTGACAGGACACTCATCATTGGATTCAGGGCCCACCGTAATCAATTCAGGATGATCTTATCTCAAGATTCATGTATTTAATTATCTTTATTCCAAGTAAAGTCACATTCTGAGGTTCCAGGTAGTTCAGTTCAGTTCAGTTGCACAGTCATGTCTGATTCTTTGCGACCCTGTGAACCGCAGCCTCCTTGTCCATCACCAACTCCCAGAGTCCACCCAAACCCATGTCCATTGAGCCGGTGATGCCATCCAACCATCTGATCCTGTGTTGTCCCCTTCTCCTCCCGCCACCAATCTTTCCCAGCATCAGGGTCTTTTCCAATGAGTCAGCTCTTCGCATCAGATGGCCAAAGTTTTGGAGTTTCAGCTTCAGTATCAGTCCTTCCAATGAACATCCAGGACCAATCTCCTTTAGGTTGGACTGGCTAAACCTCCTTGCAGTCCAAGGGACTCTCAAGAGTCTTCTCCAACACCACAGTTTAAAAACATCAGTACTTTGGTGCTCAGCTTTCTTTATAGTCCAACTCTCACATCCATACATCACTACTGGAAAAACCAAAGCCTTGACTACATGAACCTTTGTTGACAAAGTAATGTCAGGTAGAGGCATCTTTATTCTGGGGGGGAGGTGACATTATTTAACTCATTACAGACCTCCAGATGCTACTTGAAGAAGATGTCTCATGGTTGAATATGTTTTAGAAGTGTCCTTCTCTGTATCCCTCTCAGAGCTTCACACTGTGCACCAGTATATTAGAGACTAGACCGCACTGTGCGAGTGTGTGTGTGTTAACAACTTTAATGCTACTTTGGGAAGTGCTTTTGGGGACTACACATTTTGGGATGACATGGCAAACTTGTGCTGAAATATTCAGGGTCTTGGATGGAATTATTTCTGAGCACCTGGAAAGCCCTTGTCCCCCCATACCTACCTCCTTGATCAAAGCTATCTCATATATCTTAGACAAGAAAACTCACACTGAAGGAGAACTTCCAATACAAACAGCCCCAGAGAAGGCATTTGAGCAATATCTCCTTGCTAGATGTAAATAACTAACCTTATAGTCAGTCTTTCTTATCCAAGATCTTGGCAGAGGGAGGAAGATGCCTGGCCCTCAAGGCCACCAGGGCTTCTGAAGTCCCAGGGGTGGCAGGACGTGAGCCCAGAAGTAAAACCTCAGCTCCCTTTTAACCCTACAGGACTGGTGCTTTTTACACACAATTCAATATGTTTTATGGCTAAAAGTGCTCATCTATTTAACCTGGAATGTAGGACTACCTTTGCATTTTGACACTGATACCCGATTCATTAAGATACCATCAATTTTTACTTCTTTCCAAATATCTGATATAAGTATCAGAATTTTTATGAACACAAGCATAAACTTCCAGAAGGCAGATTGAATTTTGTTTTATACAATTGTGCTGTACTTGATTACTTGTGACATTTCTGTCGTCTTATTCAATAGGTAACCCTGCCCTTGGATTGGGCTTCCCTGGTGGCGCAGTGGTAGAGAGTCCACCTGCCAAATGCAGGAGCTGTAGGAGACTCAGGTTCAACTCCTGGGTCAGGAAGATGCCCTGGAGAAGGAAATGGTAACCTACTCCAGCATTCTAGGAGCCTGGGGAGCTACAGTNGATAGGTAACCCTGCCCTTGGATTGGGCTTCCCTGGTGGCGCAGTGGTAGAGAGTCCACCTGCCAAATGCAGGAGCTGTAGGAGACTCAGGTTCAACTCCTGGGACAGGAAGATGCCCTGGAGAAGGAAATGGTAACCTACTCCAGCATTCTAGGAGCCTGGGGAGCTACAGTCCGTGGGGTTGGAAAGGGTCAGACATGACTGAGCACGCACACACCCTTCGAACTAAATGTACTGTGTTATAACAACAGGAAACCCACCAACACAGATGTGCTCTGATTTTTAAGTTCTTACATGCAACTCTTTTGAGGAAGATATTTATCAATTTCTTCTGAATTTTATCAGTCGAAAAATCTTATCTTTTTCTCTTCTGGGCTGAGGAAGAGGTATGGGAGAGGAGAGAGAGAAGGAAGGAGAGTGGTGGTGTGAGAAGAGAAGCAGTGAATGGAGAGTGTGGAAACTGTGCCCAGCTGGAGGATTTTAGGCAAATGCCCTTTCCCTCTGGGCCTCTTTATAAAATGAGAGGGGTGGGCCAGGTCTTGTCTCCTTCCAGCTAGGGAAGTCTGTAACTTAAAATTACATGGCAGAGGTGTGGAAAGTAAGAACCCAAAGTAAGCAGAATGAAGCAAATGACAGAGAGGAGCAGAAATAAGTGAAGTAGAAATGAAAATGTAATAGAGATGGTCAATAAAAACAAAGCTTGTTCTTTGAAAAGACTGAAAAAAAGAAAAAGGCAAGGTGGTGTAAGATCATAAATCAAATAGATTGGACATAAAACATGCAAAATAGCTGATGCATAAGAAAAGAGATGCTAACGACACAATGATTGGTGATGTGGTGCAGCCTCCCAACTTTGGTTTCCTTTTTTCTTTCCATTCTCTTTAGTTTTCCTCCTTTAAAATTTTATGTTTATTCTTATTTTCGTCTTTGTTCCACAGCCGCACATTATATCTGATATTGGCACTCACTGTTAGAAACGAGGTGATAAAGAGATTATAACCCTCAGGCCGGTGTCGACATTGAGGGCTCATGCAGTTGCCCCTGTCTTACAGCAGGTGGCACTGTAAGCCAGAGGCTGCCTAGTAAACTAGCCATAAACTGTAGTATGCTTTTTTCCCCCAGACTCTACCCTCTCTTCCTCGTTGTTATTCAGTTTTGCATTTTCACATTTCCAAAATTGTGAGGCATCTTACACTCAATGTATGGATGTACTGTGGAGTTTTATGCCCCTGAAAACTGTTATTCGAATGATGTTGCTTCTTATTAAATCTTATTATTTTCTTAGAATGGAAGACAGTATGTTATGAACCTATGAAACTGGAATGAATGAATCACCTGTAAAGAATATTCGAAATCAGTGGAAACGGGTTCTCACAGAAGAATTGAAAATGATGCATTATTTAGTTGTCTGGAGTAACTTTTTATTTGGGGTTGGACAGACTTAGGAGTTTGAAATCCAGCTTGGACACTTACTCACTATGTTATCTTGGGTAAATTTCTTATCTTCTGTAAACCTATTTCCTCATCTTTAAAATGGTGATAACAGTGGCTAATTTGAAAAATTGTTACTGTATGCCTACCAAATATCTTGGCTTGAGACAGTTCAGTAACCTCCATCTGTGTGTGTTAGTCATTCAATTGTTTCCGACTCTTTGTGACCCCACGGACTGCAGCCTGCCAGGCGCCTCTGTGCATGGAATTCGCCAGGCAAGAATACTGGAGTGGGTTGCCATTTCCTCCTCCAGGGGATCTTCCTGACCCAGGGATTGAACCTGGGTCTCCTGCATTGCAGATAGATGCTTTGCCATCTGAGCTACTAGGGAAGCCCCAACCTCCATCAAGTGTTATGTAATTTTGAAAAGCTGAGGTTAACAATGAAATGTGAAACAGACTTCTGTTATTTTATAACAATTGAGGAGAGTGTACCTGTGCTAGTCCATGGATTAGCTAATTGACTTGGGGACTGTGAGTACTGGACCACTGTTTGGCATTCAACTCAGGTGGCATTGCTTTATCATCTCCAGTGGTTACCAGAACAGAATCCCCTGGGATGTTTGTTAAACAAATGAGGAGTTCCTGGGCCCACCCAGACCCACTACATTAAAAATCTTTGGAGGTAGGGCACAGAATATGTCTTTAAAATAAGTTCCTGGGTCTTCCCTGGTGGTCCAGTGGTTATGATTTTGCACTTCCAATGCAAAAAGTGCAGATTCAGTCCCTGGTTGGGGAACTAAGATCCCACATGTTGCATGCTGCTAAGTCGCTTCAGTCATGTCCGACTCGGTGTGACCCCAGAGACGGCAGCCCACCAGGCTCCCCCGTCCCTGGGATTCTCCAGGAAGGAACACTGGAGTGGGTTGCCATTTCCTTCCCCAATGCATGAAAGTGAGAAGTGAAAGTGAAGTCGCTCAGTCATATCCGACTCTTAGCGACCCCATGGACTGCAGCCTACCAGGCTCCTCCATCTGTGGGATTTTCCAGGCAAGAGTACTGGAGTGGGTTGCCATTATATATTCCAAAGTTGCTAGGAGACTAGGTCTTAAATATTCTGATCCCCTAAAAGAAATAATTTTGTGACTTGACAGAGCTGTTAGCTAATGTAATCATACTGCAATATATAAATGAATCAAATCAGCACGTTGCACACCTTAAACTTATGCAGTGTTATATGTCAACTATTTCTCAATAAAAACCTATAACCCATTTTTAAAAAGTGAATGGGTCTGGCATGACAGTTATAAGGTATCATCTCTATTGTGTGAAATAGAAAAGGATAATTCTGGATTGATGAACGACAGTTCTAGATAACTGAAGTTTAACTTTTTAAAGTGTCAACACTACTTTAACATGCCTGATGGGAATGATTTAGTCAACATATACATGCTGATGACTTTGTTGGTTCCAGGCACAGGTTTCCCTTGTCTGTACACTGAACACACAAGCACATGGTGTTTGCAGCTGGGAGACCCAGCTGGACCAGCTCTCCACACACAACAAACTTCTGTGAGGGGGGGCCCCCCGGGCTGTCCGTTCCCTCAGTCAGGACCTGTTGGATGGGTGTTCTTCCTGCTGCCCTTCATGAAGTTGTTGGTCAGACTTACAGGGCTCCCTCCAAATACCAAATTACCTGCTGAACTTAACCTTCTTCTCCTCTACTGTTTTCACGGAAGACAACTCAACATACCCCAGACCTTGAATATACAGCTCTCTGCTTATCTGTAGACGTGTATACACACATACATATGTGTGTGGCAGGTTGNTGTTGGTCAGACTTACAGGGCTCCCTCCAAATATCAAATTACCTGCTGAACTTAACCTTCTTCTCCTCTACTGTTTTCACGGAAGACAACTCAACATACCCCAGACCTTGAATATACAGCTCTCTGCTTATCTGTAGACGTGTATACACACATACATATGTGTGTGGCAGGTTGAGCACACTCTTCTGCACATTTGATCAACTACTCTGGGTCAAAGAGGTGTTCAGGTAACATGGCAGGAGACAAGGTCACAGCTGGATGAGCCACACATGGGGCTGGATGAGGCATCTGGGGGCGCTCCTGGCCGAGAGCTTCTGGAGATGCGGGCCAATGTTGGCTGCCAGAGAGCATAGCTGTCACGTCCCTGGAGCGTGGGAGAAGGTAGAAGGAGAAGGTGCTGTCTCCTGTATGACTTCACATCTCTACTTGCTTCAATAGCCTCCTATTTTACAGAAAAATGGTATTATAATGAAACAAAGTAGTGTGGCTCCTTCAAATGAGGGCATGTGTGTCTCAACTTTCTTGCCAACAGAAGGTTGTTGCTGCGTGTGTGTTAGTTTCTCAGTCCTGTCTGACTCTTTGTGACCCCGTGGACTGTAGCCTGCCAGGTTCCTCTGTCCATGGAATTCTCCAGGCAAGAATACATAAATTCTTGTACTGCGAGATCACCTGGGGACTCTTTGTGAGCAATGTGTGTGGTTGGTGGTGGGCAGTGCATTTACCCTGCACTGAGTGGCCCTGCCGTGAACTTCCTGATGTTCAAGCTGGTTTTAGAAAAGGCAGAGGAACCAGAGATCAAANTTGAACTGTGATGTTGGAGAAGACTCTTGAGAGTCCCTGGGACTGCAAGGAGATCCAACCAGTCCATCCTAAAGGAGATCAGTCCTGGGTGTTCATTGGAAGGACTGATGTTGAAGCTGAAACTCCAAAACTTTGGCCACCTCATGCAAAGAGTTGACTCATTTGAAAAGACCCTGATGCTGAGGAAGATTGAGGGCAGGATGAAAAGGGGACGACAGGGGATGAGATGGTTGGATGGCATCACCAACTCAGTGGACATGAGTTTGAGTAAACTCCGGGAGCTAGTGATGGACAGGGAGGCCTGGCGTGCTGTGGTTCATGGGGTCCCAGAGTCAGATGCGACTGAACTGAACTGGAGTGGCCTGGCCCTTTTTGCCTGGTGCCTCGCCCTGCCGTGACCCACTCCCCGTTCCAGGATCTTCTCACTGTGTGAGCCTCTTGCCCCTCCTGGTAGCTTTCTGTTCTCTGACATCCTCTTCCATCTTCTCTCTTCTCTTTCCTTTCCTCTCTAATTCTGAATTTTATCTCAGACTCTTTGTTTTTAGAGCCTTTTCTAATTAATAAGAATGTGTCCTGCATAGCTCAGATTGTTAAATAAATTTCCCCTTGCCCCAAACCAAAGCTATTTTGCTGTGTTTGAATAGCATACAAAGGCTATGGAATCAGGCCTCATATATATGTAGTCTCCTGATGTCCATTTTATGGTGTATTTTATCATAGTTGCTTTCCTCTGCTTATCTCCAACTCTTCTTGGGTTTTTAACTGGCTCTCGTTCCTGTGTTCAAGGATTATCTGGTTCTTCCAAGTGAGTAGTGGTTCTGGACAGTTAAGGGTGGCAAAGTCCAGAGTGCAGATCACAACTCCATTGACCTATAAAGTGGTTCAGACAAATGGTCATGGACCCTGTAAGAGCATTCCTGTAGGTGTCAGGCTGTCACACTGGTCTAGAGTTTGGTTTTTTTTTTTTTTTTTTTTTTTGCTATCAAAATGCAAAAGTGACCTGATAAGCAAAGATGGGGGCCATCTGTCAAGCAGGACTAAGAGCTTCTCATGGATGGTGAGAGGTCCACCCCTGCAGGCCCCTGGCAGTGCTCTGGAGGTGGTCTCCTCTCCCAGCTGCGGGCCGTCACTGCCTGGCACGTGGCAGCTAGCCTTCTGGGACAAGGAACCAGGACAAGGGTGAGGAGAGGGAGGCACCTCCAGAAATGTTGAATTTTGCATCATGGGCACCGCACCTGCCTCACTCTTGTCCCGGCTCTGAGGACTCCAACTGTCCTCACTCCAAATAATTGGAATCCCACCTCGAAGATGGAGCCAAGTAACTTTAAAAAGAACTTAGGACTCTCCTTTTCTGAGTGGTTATTCATGAGATAAAAACAAGTGGCTTAGAGAATGCTACCCTTCTAGTTATAGCTCATACCTCTTAGGCAACACATTGTTAGCTAATTGTTTAAGTAAATGAGACCTGATGCAGGATTTCTCATCTGTAGTAAATGAAAGTCCTATTGTGTTATGTTTGGATGCGCCTAAGGAAACAGGAGGACGTGGAGTGAAACTGAGGTGGGTTGGAAGAAGGAGACCAGATGTGACAGTGATCAAAGCACCAGTTTTACCGAGCAATGCAAAGGAGCATGGAAGAAAGGGAAGGCCCCCATGTGCTGCAAAAAGGAACCACTGTGCAGATGAAACTGTTTGCAAAATGACTCATAGGCGTGATGCATTTTCAAATTGAACCCAGTAGGATTTTCTGTGGGGGAGAAGTCTTGGCAAATTTAAAGTCTCAGAATTAATCTAAAAATGTATTTGGACAAGACCACCTCATAGTCTAAAGATAAGGGGGAGGATGAGACTGCCTTAAGGGAGCACTGGTATCATCAGAGGGTAGCACAGAAATAGTAATGAGATGAAAGGATACAGTTCCTGGAGCAGAATCTGTGGCCTAACAATGGTGCATGTTATGTGTACATGAATTCAATATGCAGTACAAAGAGAAGGAATAAATAAACAATAATAAATAAAATTAATCCTTGTTGGAACAAGGCTGCACCTAAATGAATATGTGTAATAAATAAATAATAGTCATAAATAAAGAGAAAGAGTATAAGTTCTCACCTCACATCACGACCCCAAATACATTCTTGATAAGTTAAGCAGATATTATATTGCAGAGCAACTTTATTGATGTAAGTTTTAATATTTTTCAGACTTCCAGTAGATGACTGTTTCCAAGTGGTAGAAAGAAAATCATAAGGGAAAATATTTGACCACAGAATGTAATATAAAATTTCAGAGTTAGAAATTAAATTGTCATATTTGCGGCAAAGAACCTGGTATCTTTATTCTAAGGTATGATCATAAAGACTGTAGAGAAGAAAGGAAAAAGGAAAAGAAATCAGCCAATTCACAGCAGAAGACATGGAAATGTAGAAATAAGCACACATAGGGGAAAATGTCAAATCTTGATATTAAAATCAGCAGGGATAGCGCATTCACTGATGTGAACATTTTAAGAATATGCCTTTTAAGAATTACTTAACTGTTGGTCGCACTGGCTCTTCGTGGAGAGCGGGGGCTGCTCTCCAGCTGCAGTGCGTGAGCTTCTCATTGTGCTGGCTTCTCTCGTTGCTGTGGACACAGGCTGTAGGCATGATGGCTCCAGTAGCTGTGGTACAGGGACTTAGCTGCTCCACTGGCCTGTGGGATCTTCCCGACCAGGGATCAAGCCCATGTCCCCTGCCTTGGTGGGCTGATTCCCATCCACTGTACCACCTGGGAAGCCTTTAAATATATGCTTTTAAAAATAAAACAATCCATTGCTGGAGAAAGGGTGATATAACAGATATGTTCACACCTAGAAGAAATTAATTCGTGTTTATCTTTTCAACACTATGAATTTTCTAATGTCTCCTGTCACCCTGTCTGCATAGACTCCTGGATAGCAGACTTTCATTTTGGCTTACCCCTAATAAAGATATCTCTGTGTAGCCCCAAATGAAGTATTGTGTAAGAGCTCACATTTTGGAGTTTAGGTAACTACTCTGTGCCTTACTGGTTTGGGGCAAGTTACTAACTTTCCAGGCCTCAGTTTTCTTATCTGTAGAGTGGGCATATTATTACTTCCCTCTTTGCTGTAAGAATTAAATGAGATTATATGTGATGGACCTAATACCTGATCACAGTAGTGATCAGACCTAGTGCCTGATCACAATAAGTATTCAATAAATGCTAGTTGTTGTTTTTCTTATTTTCCTCCTTCTCTCTAACTCTCCCACTTTTAAAAAATACTTGATTAGATGTGTTTGCTTTTGTAAACTGCTTCAAATCCTTTTTGGAACAAGGCTGCATAAAAATTAAAAATCTATATCTCCAATGCCTTCTTTAATAGTTGTGTAAATTTATCCTGACACCTCCAATGTAGGAGAGTAATTAGACATAAGTCAACAGCAATATGCCAACATCTATCCTAAGACTTAAAATACTCATTAACTTTGACACAGTAATTTCACTTTTTGACTGCACATGTGGAAGAAAGCTGAACAATTTTGTATACATAAAAAGCTCCTTTACAAAATCTTTCATAGTTCTCTCTATAGTAGCTAAAACTTGAAAAGAATCTGAATGCCGTTTAAAAGAGAGATGGTTAAATTTTTCACTCTAGAAAACTTTATGCAGGCATTGTTTTTGAAAATCGCGTGATATAATGGTAAATGCTTATGATATAAAACCAAGAGGAAAAAGCAGTTTACTAAATTGTGTCTGCAATATAACTGCAGCAACCTAAGAAAACTTATGAAGAAAATGCCTGGAAGGAAATATACTAAATATGATCACAGTAGATTTTGAATGATGAAACAATGGATAATTTTTAAATCTCTCTCTCTCTCTCTTTTCCCATTTATTTCAGTTAATTCCCGGTTTTCTCTCCTAATGAATCTCCCCACCCACACACAGTGCCATATAAGGCACTGTGGATCAACGCAAAGGACAGCTAAGTTTGCACTGTTTTCTTTGGGCATGATGTCATCTTTGTTTCACTAAAATGTGATTGCCCAAGGTATGCTTTTGGGACAGGGGAGTAGCTCTGGGGGCTGTATGAGGGGGCAGTTCAGTGTNTGAATCTCCCCACCCACACACAGTGCCATATAAGGCACTGTGGATCAACGCAAAGGACAGCTAAGTTTGCACTGTTTTCTTTGGGCATGATGTCATCTTTGTTTCACTAAAATGCGATTGCCCAAGGTATGCTTTTGGGACAGGGGAGTAGCTCTGGGGGCTGTATGAGGGGGCAGTTCAGTGTGGATCCCTGTCATGGCCTTGCTTGGACTGACAAAATGAGAGAGAGCAGCACACCTGTAGAGAAGGCAGTGCGGAAGCAGACTCTTTGGCGCCAGTCACAGAAGTTACAGAAATTCCAAAATCCGGAAAATGAAATTCCAGAGCAGAATTCTTTGCCTGATTGGGCATGAAATCACTCAAACCTTATTTCTTTGAAGAAGTAAGCAAAATCCAATTGAAACATGTTGTTACTGTCATTCCTATTTTNTCTTTGGCGCCAGTCACAGAAGTTACAGAAATTCCAAAATCCGGAAAATGAAATTCCAGAGCAGAATTCTTTGCCTGATTGGGCATGAAATCACTCAAACCTTATTTCTTTGAAGAAGTAAGCAAAATCCAATTGAAACATGTTGTTACTGTCATTCCTATTTTAGTAATACTTTTTAGTCTGAAGTCATCAAATTAAAGACATTGTAGAATCCAAAGATAAAATTATGTACTTTTAATTTTATGCCATGAATTATCTTTTCTGATTAAAAATTTCAAATATACAAAATGTATAAATTAATGAATGAAGTTCATTAGTGATCCTAGTGTTAGTTAGGACTTACAACATGAGTTTCTTCATTCTTTCCCTGGTATAGGTAGAGCTCACATTCCTTGAGTGATTAGCAAGTGCTTGGCACTGCTTGGAGAATTATTATTAACTAGGCTCATTCTCAGTGAAGTAGGGACAATAATTATCTGCATTTCATTGGTGAAGTTCAGCTTTTTGTCCATGCAACTAGGATGCGGTAGAGCCAGGATGTGGAAGCCAGGCATTCTAGCTCTGAGTCTGTGCATTTAACCTCTCTCTACAATATCTTTATAAATACATACTAACCGCAGTGGGGTTATACAGTGCCTAACCTTGTAATATGCTTTTTCTTTCTAATGTAACTGAACATCAGTCCAAACCAGTAGAGATAGATCCACAATCAGTTATTTTTTATAGAGGCATTGTATTTTATTTCATGGGTAACTCATAATGTATTCAACCATAATCCATAAGGTTGGATATTAAAAAAAATTTTCCCTACTGTAAATAGGAAAGGAATGCACGTTCCCACATACAAGTGTACATTTGAGAGAGTATTTCACTAAGATAAGTTCATACGTAAGGAACATGTAGGTCAAAGTGAAAATTTTCAAGGCTTTAAACCTCTGTTGCCAGAAGACCCTCAAGAAATGTTGTGCACATTTAAAGTCCCCCTTAACAGTACAGGAGAGTATAAGAAAAGCATTTTATACAGTGATTCAGTACACACATATTAAGTTTTCTGTTTTCTTCACTAGATGTAATGACCTCTTTTTCTCTCCTCTCTTCTCTCTTTCCTTTCTTTTTCAAAATTATCTTAAGTGCCAGATATGATTCATTAAGTTAATTACATGATCCATGAATGGATGTAACAACAGTTTGAAAAAAACACTATTCAATGCTTGGATACGAGCATTCTTTTTAGTGTTTGCCTGTCTGGTAATCTGAGATAATGTTAAGCTATTGTTTCTATCTTGATTTCTTCAATTACTCAAGAGGCTGACGTTTTGGAAAATCATGTTTTTGAACAGAGTAAACTATAATTCATTACCTCTCAACTTATAGTGCATATTAGAGTTTAAAAATTATATTCTTGTATTAATCGCTAGGCTAAATAATCTCTAGAGATTGANATCTGAGACAATGGTAAGCTATTGTTTCTATCTTGATTTCTTCAATTACTCAAGAGGCTGACGTTTTGGAAAATCATGTTTTTGAACAGAGTAAACTATAATTCATTACCTCTCAACTTATAGTGCATATTAGAGTTTAAAAATTATATTCTTGTATTAATCGCTAGGCTAAATAATCTCTAGAGATTGAACTCAGGTATCAAAATTCGTAGCCAAGGCTGAGAATAAATGTTGTAGATAGCTCTACTAGAGGTTTGTGTGATGGTGTTATTCACAAGATACCTAGATTGTTACCTTATAAAACTGCACTTGGGTTAATATTCCATTGAACTTGATACTTATTTTAAAAATTTACTCCACAGGCATTTAAACAAATAAATATGATTAACTTTTTAAACAGTTTTGTTCAATTGCAAGAGTTCTGACTATTAAGCACATGTCACTTCCAAGGGTCACTGTTTATTTAAATTTAAATCCCCATACCCTAACCTAGACATGCAAATAACTATAATACCTGGAAGAGAGTGGAAATTTTATCATCATATGAATTTATAAATAATACCATTAAAAACACATGTTTCTACCCTGAAGATACTATAGAACAACTACTGAAATTAATCAATGAATTAAGTCACAGGATACAGAATCAACACACAGAAATCCCTTGCATTCTGATACACTGACAATGAAAAATCAGAAAGAGAAATTAAGGAATCAATCATATTCACTACTACAACAAAAGAATTAAACACCTAGGAATAAACCTACCTAAGAAGACAAAGAAAAAGTGAAGTCGCTCAGTTATGTCCAGCTTTTTGCGACCCCATGGACTGTAGCCCACCAGGCTCCTCCATCCATGGAATTTCCCAAGAGTACTGGAGTGGGTTGCATTTCCTTCTCCAGGGTATCTTCCTGACCCAGCAATCGAACCTGGGTCTCCCGAATTGCAGGCAGATGCTTTACCATCTGAGCCACCAGGGAATCCTAAGAAGACAAAAGACCTGTATATAGAAAACTATGACACTCATGAAAGAAATCAGAGATGATACAAACATATCATCTTGTATATACACAGAGATACATACTAGAACATGATATATCTCTCAGAAATGGAGAGATATCTTGTTTTTGGATTGGAAGGCTCAATATTGTGAAAATGACTATACTACCCAAAGGAATCTACATATTCAGTGCAATCCTATCAAATTACCAATGGCATTTTTTCACAGAACTAGAACAAAAAATTTCACAATATGTATGGAAATACAAAAGACCCTGCCCAAGTAGCCAAAGCTAACTTGAGAAAGAAGAATGGACCTGGAGGAATCAAACTTCTGACTTCAGATTTACTACAAGTACAAAGCTACAGTCATCAGATGGTATGGTACTGGCACAAAAACAGGAATATCTTGCAATGGAGCAAGATAGAAATCCCAGAGATAAACCCACCCACCTATGGGCACCTTATCTTTGACAAAGGAAGCAAGAATATACAATGGAGGAAAGATAGTTTCTTTAATAAATGGTGCTGGGAAAACTGGACAGCTACATATAAAAAGAATGAAATTAGAACACTTCCTAACATCACACAAAAAAATAAACTCAAAATTGATTAAAGACCTAAATGTAAGACCAGAAACTACAACACTCTTATAGGAAAATATAGACAGAAGACTATGACGTATATTGCAGCAAGAGTAAAGGAAATAACAAAAATAAACAAATGGGACATAATTAAACTTAAAAACTTTTGCACAGCAGAGGAAACCATAAACAAGATGAAAAGACAACCCTCAGAATGGGAGAAAATAATTGCAAATGAAGCAACTGACAAAGGANTCAATAAAGCAGAATGGATGTTTTTCTGGGACTCTCTTGCTTTTTCAATGATCTGGCGGATGTTGGCAATTTGATCTCTGGTCCCTCTGCCTTTTCTAAAACCAGCTTGAACACCTGGAAGTTCATGGTTCATGTACTGCTGAAGCCTGGCTTGGAGAATTTTGAGCATCACTTTACTAGCGTGTGAGATGAGTGCAACTGTCACTCATTATTGGAAAAATGCAAATCAAAACTACAATGAGGTATCACCTCACACCAGTCACAATGACCATCATCAAAAAATCTACAAATAAATACTGGAGAAGATGTGGAGAAAAGGGAACCCTCTTGCACAGTTGGGAATGTAAATTGATGTAGGCACTATGGAGATTTCTTTAAAANGAGATGAGTGCAACTGTCACTCATTATTGGAAAAATGCAAATCAAAACTACAATGAGGTATCACCTCACACCAGTCACAATGACCATCATCAAAAAATCTACAAATAAATACTGGAGAAGATGTGGAGAAAAGGGAACCCTCTTGCACAGTTGGGAATGTAAATTGATGTAGGCACTATGGAGATTTCTTTAAAATCTAGAAATAAAACTACCATATGACCCAGCAATCCTACTACTGGGCATATACCCTGAGAAAACCATCATCGAAAAAGACACATATACCCCAATGTTCATCACAGCACCACTTACAATAGCTAGGACATGGAAGCAACCTAGGTATCCATCAATTGATGAATGGGATCAAATAGTCGTGGTACATATACACAATAGAATATTACTCAGCCATAAAAAGGAACAAATTTGAGTCAGTTCTAGTGAGAGTGATGAACCTAGTGTCTGTTACACAGAGTAAAGTAAGTCAGAACGAGAAAAACAAATATCACATAATAACGTACATACAGACTCCAGGAAAATGGTACTGATGAATGGTACTTACCTATTTGTAGGGCAGGAGTAGAGACACAGACATAGAGAAAGACTTGTGGACACAGCGGGGGAAGGAGAGGGTGGGGCAATTTGAGAGGATAGCATTGAAACATACACATTATTATATGTAAAATAGATAGCTAGTGGGAAGTTGGAGAAGGAAGTGGCAACCCACTGCAGTATTCTTGCCTAGAGAATCCTGTGGACAGAGGAGCCTGCTGTCCACAGAGTTGCACAAAGTTGGACATGATTGAAGCGACTTGGCATGCATGCATGCCTTGGAGAAGGAAATGACAACCCACTCCTGTATTCTTTCCTGGAGAATCCCAGGGACGGAGGAGCCTGGTGGGCTGCCATCTATGGGGTCACGCAGAGTCAGACACGACTGAAGCGACTTAGCAGCAGCAGCAGCAGCAGCGTGGGAAGCTGCTGTATCACACAGGGAGCTCAACCCGGCGCTCTGTAACAACCTAGCGGAGTGGGATAGAGTGGGAGGTGGGAGGGTGTTCAAGAGGGAGGGGACATATGTATATTTATGGCTGATTCATGTCGTTGTATGGCAGAAACCAACACAACGTTGTAGAGCAAATATTCTGCAATTACAAAAAAGTTTTTAAAACACATGTTTCTAATATCCTCATGGTATAGCTCATTTATGACAATTTTGTTATTTATACCAAAAGCAACAGGAAAGTTTGGGAACTCTTAGCTGGATTCAAATAGAGTATGTTTGCCCTTAAAATATTAGATATTTTTAAAATATCTTAGTCATCTGAAGGTATGATTTCACTCCATTTTTAGTATGGTGTTAAAAAAGTGTTCTAATTTGGGCTTATGAGCTATTAGCTGTGCAAATCACAGTTAATGCTTGTGGAAGCCTGATTTAATGGTGGATTATGGTGAGGAAACTCGTGTGAGAGTAGATTCTCATGAATGAAAATGTTGTGGGAGAAGCAAGATGCTATTTAGTATTTCAGCGTTCCATCAGAGAGTTCCAGTTGCCTGCTGGACCATCCACCTAGGTGGTCCTCTGGAACCCCAATTTAATGTATCTCCCCAATAGAGTTCTTAATGCCTTCCTGCCACTTCCCCAAACCCATCTTCCCTCCTCTAACTGTGGCACAGTGGACAGTCGTGTGCTTTGCAGTAGACAGAGGTTTCTTTACATTTCTAATGCAGTCTCCTCGGGTTAGAGATATGGAAACCAGGCTAGTGTGTTGCAAGTGGTCTGTGGGCCTGACTACTGAGGTTCCAGCTCTTGAAAGCCCAAGAAAGCCAGCCTTCCCACACCTTGCCCCTCCAGCTTCAGGCTTTTGCTTCTCTGTTGTGCATGGAGGGAGCTTCAGGAAATGGGGGATGCTCACAGGAGGTTCTCAGAGGGCCAGTGGGACCAACCTCTGGTCACAGGACTATCCTGGAGAAGTGAAACCAGCTAAGTAGCACGACTGCCCTGGGTGTCACTCTGAGAGCAGGCATTGGTGAGAGATACGAATTCCAAATGCCCTCTACAAATTGGTGAATGGCAGGTGACTAAGAGGAGCTGGGCGGTTGAGGTCAAAAGGTGGCCTTCATCCCTCCCTTGGCATCTGTCTTTAGCCTGTTACTGGCCGTACTTGGCAATTCCTGTCTCCAGGTTCCTCTACTGCTGCCCCCTTAGAAGTATGCTGCAGTAGAAAAAGCTTTGCCTGGAATAAGTTACTTAGCGACTCTTTGCAACCCCATGGACTGTAGCCCTCCAGACTCCTCTGTCCATGGAATTCTCTAGGCAAGAGTACTGGAGTGGTTTGCCATTTCCTCCTCCAGGGGATCTTCCCAACCCAGAAATCGAATCCAGGTCTCCTGCATTGCAGGCAGATTCTTAACCTACTGAGCCACCAGGAAGTCCAAGAATACTGGAGTGAGTAGCCTATCCCTTCTCCAAGGGATCTTCCTGACCCAGGGATTGAACCAGGGTCTCCTCCATTGCAGGCAGATTCTTTACCAGCTGAGCTCCCAGGGGAGCCCATGACTCAGTTAACTCATCTATAAAACTGGACGAATGACAGCTGTTTAGAAGGAGCCAGTCCTGATGACCAGGATCAGACCCCCTTCACACAGGCAGCTGATCTCAGATGATCATATGGAGTGTCCAGTAAGGGGATTGGGAAGCAGGTGTGGGCTGTGAGTTCACATGTGGTTCCTGCTATCTTCTCCTGCAGGGTAAAATGATCACCCTTAGGGGCAGCACAGCCCTTGGCAGAGATAGAACAGAATAGTTATGGATACAGTCAGATATTGGGTCAGCTGTTCAGTTTTTACCTGCTCTTCACCTGTTTCAGGAGAGAAGACTGCTAGTCATCTAGGGAAAGTGTAGCAAGTTCAACAGTCTTCAAGCCTCAGATGATTGGAGTATGGATTTTCCCCTTGTTGGTCATGGTTACTAGAAGTCAATGATCAAGTCATCAAATGCAGACATCAGGTTTCCTAGCTGGAAAGTTGAAAACAGGGAGAGCTGCATCCTGTTGGGTCACATCCTGTTCACGAAGGCAGGAAGTGGGGCAGCAGACCAAAGCGGTTAGAAAGACATGACGTTCGCAAGGCCTTTGCACGCTATGTGTGTGTACATGTGTAGTGGTATGTAATGCTTTTTAAGACCCTGTGAATCAAAGCTCATATATCATGATTTCGGAAGACCTCAAGCTTTTTGTGAAATACTGGCTAAAAGCCAGCTTTTTTGTTGCATGACTGTGCTCAATCTGTAGGCATACCCATCGAAGAAGTAGAAAAAATATCCTATTTGCCACCTGAAAACTGGCCACAAGGGCACTGAGTGTTTCCTCTGGGAATAGGAATGTAATGTGGGGAATTTCTCAGTGGCAGTCCCAGTGAGTATGAGATTATAGATCATGTCCAGAAATAGAAATGTCATTGCCTTTCTCAAAGGGAAGGATAGATTTTCCCAGTTGTGGGAAGCCCATAGCGCACTGCTGGAGAGGCATCCGGCTCGTGCAGAATTACTGGCACACTATAACTCCCTGCTCAAAGCACAGCTTGCCTTTCCTTCACTCAGCTGCCTCTGCTGACAGAAGAGCTTCTGGGACTGAGGAATGTCAGAAGTCCTTTCTGCTTCTTTCTCATTACCTTGACTGCTTTCTTTTCTTTCTTCTCCCCCTTTCTTTTTTAATTTATTTACTTTAATTGGAGGATAATTACTTTACATAACTGTGATGATTTTTGCCGTATGTCAGTATGAATGGGCCACAGGTATACATGTGTCCCTCTGTCCTGAACCCCCTCCCACCGCTCTCCACACCCTACCCCTCCAGGTTGTCACAGAGCACCGGCTTTGGGTGCCCTGCTTCATACATCAAACTTGCACTGATTATCTATTTTAATATGTATGTTTCAATCCTATGCTCTCATAGAAAACCCTAAAGAACCCCCTTTCCTATACATGTTTCAGACAGGATGGTGATCGCACAATGGTTCCATGCTGCTTTGCATGGAGGTGGGATTAAGCAGAAAGCAGTTTTATGTTGGTGATTGGCATCTGTCGGGAAATGAGAAGCCTCTTCCAGTGCTGGGCTATCCAGTAACTCAGGAGGAAGGGCTTCTAAGATAAATCAGGCATTCAAAATGATGGTGCTCGAACTTTTGGACTGCTGGTCCCAAGCATCTACCTTGAAAAAAAAAATTATTTGGCTCACAAATAAATGTTAGTTGCAGCATGTGGGCTCTTTTAATTTACGGCCGTGCTGGGTCTCTGTTGCTGCGCGGGCTTTCCTCTAGTTCCGGTGCATGGGCTTCTCATGTTGAGAGCAAGGGCTCTAGGGCACTCAGGCTTCAGTAATTGTGGCACTTGGGCTCAGTAGTTGTGGCTCCTGGGCACCAGAGTGCAGACTTGGTAGTTGTGGTGCCTAGGTTTAGTTGCTCCACAGCACGTGGGATCTTCCCAGACCGGGGAGCAAATCTGTGTCTGCAGGCAGATTCTTTACCACTGAGCCACCAAGGAAACCCTGAAGCATCTGCCTTTGAGATTTAAAATCTATGTGCTTTGCAATTAGTACTCAATCATTTGCTGAATTCTTTTATTTCCTCTAGGCTCTGGTAAGTAATTGTGCTAGGAATGCTGCTGCTGCTGCTAAGTCGCTTCAGTCATGTCCGACTCTGTGCGACCCCAGAGAAGGCAGCCCACCAGGCTCCTCTGTCCCTGGGATTCTCCAGGCAAGAACACTGGAGTGGGTTGCCATTTTCTCCTCCAGTGCTAGGAGTGGGTCACAGTTAACTAGGAAATTATCTCTTAAGAATATCCATACATTATGGAACTAGATGAGAGGGAATCTACTAAAGGCTTCATCTATCGCCTAGTGATTTCAGATTTTAGTGTTTAGAGAAAGAGACAGAAAGAAAGCAAAAGAAGAGAATGATATTGACTATACTAAGATCTATTCATGGATAGTGTAGGTTTTATTATAAAAATTTTCAATAGTGGAAATCTAGCACAAATATTGCATATAATTTTACCCCCAAATAAAATTGTACTTTTATTTGTTCATGTGGTCCTCTAGTTCTTGTGATATGTAATGTTTAATCTACAAATATATCATCATAAATATTTTTTTCACCCCAATTCATGTATAAGAAGTGTTCTTTAAAAGAAGAAATGACAGACCCACTTTTGGCGCTCATGGACAGAGCAGCAGCAGTGAGTTACAGACCACAGCAAGTTGTGGGTTTCCTTTTGGTTTTGCCCATGGGGACTTCATCATTTTGGTACTTCAGCTCAACCTTTGAAAAATGGGAGTGGGTGACCTTACAAATATATTGAATGGAAAATAACTGATATGTAACTGCAGTATCACCAAGGTGGAATGATGTGGTATGAAATGCTGCTGTATAAACCTCAATATCGAGCCGGTCATCAGGCCTTCTGTTGTCCTTTAACTTCTTTCTTTCCATTTTATTTCTTACTATACTCAGCCGCTCCTTCCTCAAAATCTAAGGAGCCAGGATCCTGCTTGATAATCCCTGAATGCTTGCTGTGTGACAGGAAATGTGTGAAGTAAGGTCTTTGCTCACGTTCCTCATTTAATCCTACTCTCTAATGCAGGAGGTACCATAACCCCCACTTTAGAGATGAGGAGAGTGAGACACTGTGATTAATTATCTTGCTCAAGATTAATTGGTAAATTATGGAGCTACTGTTCCCACAGAGATTTTTGCAATGATGAAGACCTTTCTACTTACAGATTAGGCTCTTCGGCAACACTGCACTGCCTCAATGCAGAGCCTGGAACAGAAATGATAGAAAAACAAGGCATGCTTCAGAGTTGACTGCTAATTCTTTATGCGACATGATCTCTTGTTTCTTTCGTTTTTGTAGCTTGGATTTACTGTCACCGCCTTCTACAAGCTGGGGACAGTCATTAACGGACGTAATTGTTTAGAGAGTATGGTTTTATGTAATAGGAAAAGATATTTCAGAAATGTGATCTGGAGGAAAAGAAAAAAAAAATATGCATTTCCGGATGTCAGTTCCTTTTTTTTTCTTTTTTGTTAATCATTAGGTTGAGTCTGCTCAGAATGTAATGTTAACCTCCTAGAGGATAAAAATAACTTCTCTTGTAATTTTACTTCATGCAGCAACAACATATTGTGCTTGTTCATGGAAAGATCTATTTTTAAAAAAGAGTGCAAGGCACCCTTAGCCCCGTGAGTAATAACTGGCACGATGATGCTCACGGCAGATCATCACTCTAAGCCCTTCTTTGGAAGGCTTGTGAATTGTTTTTTACACAAGTTGTACGTGTTATTTTTGCGATATGTGAAACCTCATTTAATAATAATAGAAAACCCCCAAAGGGTATCATGTATATGGTTTGGGGAATTCCTTTTACTTCCTGTTTAGTGACTCACAGCTTAGATGTACTAAGTTGGGTTGAGGAAGCATCTTTCTATCATTGTCTCACAAAAATACAAACCAGGACCCAGGAAGAGAAACTGCAGACCTCTGCATGCTCCTCTGCCCTTCCAGAGGCAGGAGGTGGCATCTGGAGATGGTAGCTGAGGCCAAGCAAATGCAGCCACTGGGGGACCAGGAACAGGATGATCCTGGAAGGACGTGGGGGGAGGTTTTCTGATACTTAAATTTGTGGCATTTACTTTTCGTTTTTGGTGTAATTCTTCTCAGGTTCATCTAATCAAACACAGCCATAACTGATTCCTTACTCTGAAATATACACATGGCTAAACAAAACAGAAAGTGGTTGACTAGAATATGGATTTCCACATAAACTGGTTCAGCTGCTATGGAAAATAATATGATGGTTCCTCAAAAAAAGTAAAAATAGATCTACCATATCATCCAGCAAGTCCACTTCTAGGTGTATACCTAAAGGAAATTAAAACAAGACATCAAAGAGATAAGATTACTCCAAAGTTTACTGAAACCCTATTCACAACAGCCAACATATGGAAACAACCTCAGTGCCCATAAATGGATGCGTGGTACCTGGATGAAAATGTGATATATATATATATTTTTTCCTTTCCCATGAGAAAGGACATTCTGCCATCTGCAACAATATAGATGGGCCTTGAAGACTCAATATTAAGATGTTAATCCTCTAAAATTGATTTATAAAATCAAAGCAGTTATAATCAATCTCTTGGCAGGATTCCCACTCCCGTTCCTCTCCACCCCCTTCGTTTTCCTCTGTAGAAACTGCTGCATTAATCCTGAAATTTATATAGATACGCATATGAAAAGGACCTAAAATAGCCAAAACAGTGTTCAGAAAAGAAGAAAGCAACTGGAGAACTTAAATTATATGGTTTTAAGACTTACTAGAAAAAAAGCTATGGTAGTCAAAAAAATTTGGACCTTAAACTTACAAATGTAATACATTAATTATATCTTAATAGAGTTGAGGAGAAAAAAACCTTATTGGCTATTTTGGGCTCTGAATCAAGGTTTTCAATCCTTGGCATCTTATTAAAAGTTTTACAGTTTCAAGGAACACATAGCATTATACCTTTCTATGAACAATTCCTTTCCTCATTTGGATTGGAAAATTGATCAAGATTTTGTAAAAGACACACAAATACAACTCTAAGGAAAGAGGCCTTTGGTTGTTATTATTTAGTCAGTTGTATCTGACTGTTTGCAACTCCAGGCTCCTCTGTCCATGAGATTTCCCAGGCAAGAATACTGGAGTGGATTGCCATTTCCTATGCTGAGGGATCCTCCCTACTCAAGGATTGAACCCACTCCTGCATTGCAGGTGGATTCTTACCACTGAACCACCTGGGAAGCCCTGTGGCTCTGATATTGTGAGCCACAAATTGTGAGCCTCAGTCCTGGCTAAGGTTGCTTGTGGATGTTTGAGAGCAGGGAGCAACCAGTGAGAGAACCATTGTTTTGGGATAATCTATGATGAGATGGTTAGATAGCATCACAGACTCAATGAACATGAATCTGAGCCAACTCTAGGAGACAGTGAAGGACAGGGGAGTCTGGTGGGCTGCAGTCCATGGGGTCACAAAGAGTCGGAGATGACTTAGTGACTGAACAATGACAGAGACACAACATGGCGGATGCTTTAGGGGATTTTATCTTGTTAAAATCTCATACTTGCATTATCAGGCAGGTACAGCATCACCCTTAATTTATGGAAAAGTGAGAGGTGAAGGCAAACAAGATCCTTTAAGTTCAGACTTAAAACTTTTTGTCCTAAAAGCAGAAGTGCTCAAGGGGACTTCTCTGAAGGTTCAGTGGTTAAAATTCCACGCTTCCAAAGCAGGGATGGGGATTCAATTCCTTGTCGGGGAACTAAGATCCAACATGCTTATTGGGAAAAATGGGGGAAAAGCAGACGTGCTCAGCTTTGAAATCTCAGACTCTCACATACTTTATTCTGAAGCTATCTTCACTTATAATCAATGACTTCCCTGTCCAGTGGAGCTTCCCAGGCGGCACAGTGGCAAAGAATCTGCCTGCCAATGCAGGAGACACCGGAGATGCGAGTTTGATCCCTAAGTTGGAAAGATCTCTTGGAGGAGGAAATGGCAACCTACGCCAGTGTTCTTGCCTGGGAAATTCCATGGCTTCAGACGCTGGCGGTCTAGAGTCCATGGGGTCACAAAGAGTCAAACATGGCTGAGTGACTAAGCGTGCGCAGGCACACACATGCACACACACACAGAGCCCTGTCCAATATGTTTACGAGTAAAGAAGCTGCTGCTGAGTGCTTGCAGAGCAATTAATCCAAATTGACTTATGCTGTGTCAAATACATATCAAAGTTGTTTCCCGCATTCCAGGCAGCCGCTTTAACCTCTGAGCCACCAGGGAAGCCCTCAAAGTCTTAGTATGAACAAAATTTTTAAAATATCTCATTATTTTTGTACTGCCTGTATATTGAAATGATAATATTTGGATATATTGGGTTAAGATATATTATTACAGTAGAAAGAGAGCTTGGTATTAGCATAAGATAGACAAATCAATAAATGAAACAAATAGTCTAGAGCTGCTCATATACTGTCAATTGATTTTTCAACATAGGCACCATGAGAATTTAATAGGGAAAGGATAATCTTTTCAATATATGGTGCTATATAATTTAATATCTGTACAGAGAAGAATGAACCTGACTCCTAATATATGTGAAAAGTTAATTCAAAATTAACTTGAAGTTATTAGCTACAACTATGATGTTTATAGACCCAAATAGAAGAATATCACTGAACCTTGAGATAATCAATGACTTAGAGTATAAAACCACTAACCATGAAAGACTGATTTTTAAAAAGACTGATTAACTGTACTTCATGAAAATTGAAAACTTCTCCTCAAAAGTCACCATTAAAAAACCTAAACATAAGCTACACATTAGGGGGAAATACTTGCATCGTGTATCTGATAAAAAACTGTATCCAAACTGTATCAAGGAGTCCAATAATTCAGTGGTAGACAAAAATGCCAATAAAAATGAAAAGCAAAATATTTTAAAAAAGGAATATGGATTTCCAAACTTTGAGAGTCACTAGAGTTACATAGATGAACTCCAGGAAAATTTTAGGGATGATTCCTGAGTGAGGTGGCTGGTCTCTTTCACATCTGAGATTATATCATTCTACAACTTTTTCTTCTGCTAGGTCTGATATCGGAGAAGGCAATGGCACCCCATGTGCCTGGAAAATCCCATGGACGGAGGAGCCTGGTGGGCTGCAGTCCATGGGGTCACGAAGAGTCGGACACGACTGAGTGACTTCACTTCACTTTTCACTTTCATGCATTGGAGAAGGAAATGGCAACCCACTCCAGTGTTCTTGCCTGGAGAATCCCAGGGACAGGGGAGCCTGGTAGGCTGCCATCTATGGGGTCACACAGAGTCGGACACGACTGAAGCGACTCAGCAGCAGCAGCAGCATGTCTGATATGGGGCTTTCCTGGTGGCTTCCCTGGTGGCTCAGTGGCTCTGCCAATACAGAATTCCTGCCAATACAATAGTCACAGGTTTGGTCCCTGGGTTGGAAAAATCCCCTGGAGAAGGAAATAGCTACTCACTCCAGTATTCTTGCCTGGGAAATCCCATGGACGGAGAAGCCTGGTGGGCTGTAGACCATGGGGTCTCAAAGAGTCACACGGCTTAGCAACTAAACAATAACAAGGTCTGATAAGTTTCTCCTAGGAAACAAATTTTCAGATTTCCAGAATCTCAGAGAGATTTGACCAAAATAATCTTCTGAATAAAAATTCAATGACTAACACTCTCATTTCTGGGGAAGCAGTACTGACATTAGCTGGGAAGAACTGGTGATCTCTAACTATCATTATTCCTGTTATAAAAATAACCACTATTTTCTAAAAGTTACATTTCATCTAAAACCCACCATTTATAAATAGAGCCATGGGTTTTCTGCTACTAAAAGAGCCATGGGCAACTTTTCCCAGAATTGTGTGTGTGTTTTGTTTGGAATTTCATTGCACAAACTGGTAGGTATAGTTTGTTTCCGTTTTTAGCCAACTGAATTTTTTGGAGTGATAATTTCATCAATAGTTCAACTTAGTTGAAGTTTATAGATTGATAAAGAGATTCTAAGCATAATTTGACTTGGGTTTTATAATTTGTGAAAAATTTAAAAATCTTTTAAATCACTCACAGAACTTTCTAAGTATGAAAGATGTGCAGTGTGGCTGAAGAGGCCAGCGAGGTTTACTTAGAGTTTCCAAGATCCCAGAACTCACATTCTGGATGGCACTGGTTCTGGAAGACGTAATGAATAGGCTCCAGATACTGATGCTGAAGCTCCAATTCTTTGGCCACCTGATGTGAAGAGCCAACTTATTGGAAAAGACCCTGATGCTGGAAAAGATTGAGGGCAGAAACTGAAGGGGGTAGCAGAGGATGATGGTTGGATGGCATCACCGACTCAATGGAAATGAGTTTGTGCAAACTCCAGGAGATGGTGAAGGACAGGGAAGTCTGGTGTGCTACAGTTCATGCGGTCGCAAAGAGTCAGACACAACTTATTGACTGAATAACAACACACAGAGAGGAGCTTCCCAATAATTTCATCTCTATGTTAATGCAAGGAAGATGTAATACAATTAGAAAGTATAAGTCTTCTTAAAGAAGACTTTAAGTCTTTAAAGAGCAGTAACCTTGGCTCCAAGTAATCATTGCTATAGATTTGGAGGAAAGATTTGCACACAAGGGAGTGGAATCTTACCTGGACCTCATGATTACTGTGGATTCTTGTGTTTTGACCCAATTCTTGAGCCTTTTCCCAGTGGAATAATTTCAAAGCAGCAAAGATGTTGAAGAAGGAATCAAAGACATGTAACAGAAGCATTTGCATTTTCAAACTAAATTATAGGATGAGAAAGGCAGGTGGCCAGCTGTTGTTCAAACTGATTCTCATAGTAAAAAGGATAATGTTTTCTTGGAGAAAACTAAAGCAGATGAAATAGGAATGAATTTAGATCTATAAACTCAAGAATTCGAGATTTAGTACAGTTTTTGCAAACAACTTTATCGAAGTATAACTTATATGCCATATAATTCATACACTGTAACTTCATAGTTTGATGAATTTTAGTAAATTTATGTAAATTTGCCTCAATGGCTAAAATTCAGTTTTAGAACTCTCCCATTAACCCCCCAAATTTCTTTTTGTCTGTTTGCAGTCAACCCCCACTCCCACACTCAACCCCAGTCAACCACTGTTCTGCTTCCTGTCTCCATAGTTTTTCCTCTTCTAGGAATTTCATGTAAATACAACTGGACAATACAAATCTTTGCTATCTGCGTCATTCACTCGCACGACGTTTCGAGTTTCATACATGTCACGCGTGTGTCATCAGTCTGTTCTTTTCTATTGCTGAGCAGTATGCCAATGTGTAGACAAACCACAGGATCTCTATTCCTTCACTGTTTGATGGACATTTGTTTCCAGTTTGGGGTTATTGTGAACAATGTTGCTCTGATTATTTGTTTACAACTTTTTGTCTGAACATAATGTTTTCATTTCTTGTAGACAGATGCGAACGAAATTGCTTAGTCATGTGGGAAGTGTAGTTTTAACACTTTGAGAAACTGAAAATGTTNCCGCTTTCCCCTTTGGTAACCATAACTTTGTTTCCTATGTCTGTGAATCTATTTTTGTTTTGTTGTTGTTCAGTTGCTAAGTTGTAACTCTTGCTGCTGCTGCTGCTAAGTCGCTTCAGTCGTGTCCAACTCTGTGCAACCCTATAGATGGCAGCCCACCAGGCTCCCCGGTCCCTGGGATTCTCCAGGCAAGAACACTGGAGTGGGTGCTGTAACTCTTACGTATACATAAATATATACCAGGCTTCCCTGATAGGTCAGCTGGTAAAGAATCTACCTGGAATGTGGGAGACTTGGGTTTGATCCTTGGTTTGGGAAGATTCCCTGGAGAATGGAATAGCTACCCACTTCAGTATTATGGCCTGGATAATTCCAGGGACTGTATAGTCCATGGGGTTGCAAAGAATTGGATATGTCTGAGTGACTTTCATGAAATATATATAATATTTATGTGTAAATATTATGTAAATATTTATACTTCTGTTTTGTAAATAAGTTCATTTGCATAATTTTTAGAGTCTATACATGATATCATGTGATATTTATCTTTGTCTGACTTACCATACTTAGTATGATAATCTCTAGGTCCATCCATGTAGCTACAAATGACAAGATTTCATTCCTTTTTGAGGCTAATACTCTGTGTGAGTGCATGCATATATATATTCACTGCATCTTTCTCCATTCATCTGCTGATGGACATTTAGGTTACTATGTGTCTTAGTTATGATAAACAGTGCTGCTATGAACATCGTGGGGGCATGTATTTTTTGAATTAGAGTTTTCATCTTTTCTGAGTATATATCCAGGAATGAGATTGCTGGATCATATGGTAACTCTATTTTTAGTTTTTTAAGAAATCTTTACACTGTTCTACATAATGGCTCTACCAATTTGCATTCCCACCAATAGTGTAGAAGGGTTCCCTTTTCTCCACACCCTCTCCAACATTTATTATTAGACTTTTTGATGAGATGGCCATTCTGACTGGTATGAGGTGGTACCTCATTAGAGTTTTGATTTGCATTTCTCTAATAATTAGTATGCAGTTTTTTGTTGTTATCTTAAGTCCTTTGAATTTTCATATAAATATTTATAAAATTTAGAATCAGCTTGTGTCCTGTGACTTTATCAGGTCACAGGTCTAGTACATTTTTGGTAGATTTTATGCAATTTTATATCTATGAGATTATATCATCTGCACATAAATACAGTTTTGCTTCTTCCATTTAATCTATAGGCCCTTATCTATTTTTATGCACTGGCTAGAACCTTCAGTACAGTGTGCAATAGAAATGATCAGGACAGTCATTCTTGCCTTATTCACAGTCTTAAGGGAAAATTATTCAGTGTTTTACTGTTAAATATGATGTTAACAAAGGTTTTTCATAGATGCCCTTTGTCAGGTGGAGGTTCACTTTTATTTCTGTTTGTTGATTTTTTTAATATCATAGATAAATATTAAAATTTATTGAATGTTTCCCTACATCTGTTGAGATAATCATGTGAATTTGTCTTTTATTCCTTTGATGTGGTATATTATATTTATTGAATTTTGAATATTAAGCCAACCTTGTATTCTTGAATTAAATCCCATTTGGTCATTTTTTTTTTTTTTAATGTTACTAGATTTGATTTGCTATTTTTTGTTAAGAGTTTTGCATCTATATTCATGAGGGATATTGATTTATAGTTTCCTTTTCATGGTACTTCTTTGGCTGCTTCAAAATCAGGCTAATACTGAGCTATCAAAATGAATTTAAGAGTGTTCCCTCTTCTTTCTTTCTGAAAGAATTTGTGTAGGATTGGTATTGTTTCTTCATTAAATTTTTCATAGAAGTCAGCGCCAGCATCCCACAAATGCTTGTGGGAAGATTTTAAATCATTAATCCAATGTTCTTAGTTGATACAGGTCTATTCAGGTTTTCTATTTTTTCTCGAGTCAATTTTGATAATTCATATGCGCGTGTGTTTTAGGAATATGTCCAGGTCGTCTAGATTGTCTGTTTTGTTGGAATACATAGCTCTGCTTGAATTAGGCTGTAACAGTTTTTCATTGACTTTAATCATAGGGCATGATAGTACCAAGAAATGCCATAACGAGTCTTCTGTATTCTGCTAGTGTTCTTCCTCACTTTCACTGTGTAGCAGCAGTCCAGTTTCCCACTGGTAACCTGAATTAATCACCTTCACCGTCTGTGGACTTACAGAATACCTTATCCACCCTTCTTTGCCTGTTGATTCAGTTATGAGGAGACCAACATGGCTGGGTGGCAGTCTTAACTTCCAGTTCAGTAGAATCCCTTTCTGTGTCTCCTGGTAGATGCATTTCCCCCACCTTGAAACCAAGGCTTCTAGAACCAGGAGAGAATTAGGGGTCAGGAAGCAAAAATTTTTGGTGGATCACTAGCAATAATAGTGAATGGTGCTATTGCCACTTTTTGAGTCCTGGACCTTGAATCCCAGATATGGGAGAAATTGTACCATGTACTGGATGCTGATTCAAGCTGGAAAACCTTGCCCCAGTCACCTATCTGGTGCTGTGATCAGGCTTTAAAAGGCCAAGCCAGCTGCTTCATGATGGTGGGGAACATGGTAAGACTGATTAATTCCATAAGCATGGGTTCATTGTTGTACTTTATTTGCTGGTCAGAAACAGTGCTGTGTGGAATACCATGATTGGGGATGAGGTATTCTATAAGCCCGCAGATGGTAGTTCAGGCAGAAGCATTGTGGGCAGGGACTGCAAATCCCACTCTAGAGTGTCTATTTCAGTAAAAATAGACAGTCTATTTCAGGCCGTGGGATCCCAAAGAATCAGACATGACTGAGCAACTGAACGTGCTGGCACCATAGCCACTTTGTTCATGAGCTTACTGGCTGGGAAAAAGGCTGACTGGCTGTCCACAAAATGGGTCATCCTACCGATTTCATGATTAAAGTCTTCTTCCACTAAGGTTACTCTTTAATGACTGTTGTTGTTTTGTTTAGATGCTGTTGTGTCCAGCTCTTTTCCAACCTCTTGGACTGTAGCCCACCAGGCTCCTCTGTCCATGGGATTCTCCAGGCAAGAATACTGGAGTGGGTTGCCATTTCCTTCTCCAAGGGATCTTCCTGATCCAGGGATTGAACCTGGGTCTCCTGCTTGGCAGGCCAATTCTTTACCACTGAGCCACCTGGGAAGCCCTTGGTAAATATTAACATGGAACATAAAGATCTTGTATTTCACAGTGTCTTGCAAGGCAACTACCTGAGGGGAGGTCATTATAGTTTCCTCAGGCAATGCAGGACTAATATTCTCAGACAGGGGTGGAAGGGCTGCTTCTACTGGCAAAGAGGAGTCCCTATTTTACTGGACAGGAGGGAATTACAACTCTGTCATTTGAGGACTCAATCTTGTCCCAGGGTTTAGTTTCTTAAGGAATGAGGGAGGTCTGCTGCTGCTGCTAAGTCGCTTCAGTCGTGTCCAACTCTGTGTGACCCCATAGATGGCAACCCACCAGGCTCCCTTGTCCCTGGGATTCTCCAGGCAAGAACACTGGAGTGGGTTGCCATTTCCTAGTTTGCTTCTAATTAGCACCTGTTTGTCCATTCTCTGTTTTCCTCTGAGGGACAAACCTGGGCTGTAGGAATCTTCAGTGAATCTGTAACCACTTAGGCATTCCCTTCGGAAGTCTTGGTGTCTCCTTCCCAGTTCCAGGAATCTCTGTTTCCTACCCTGTGCTGTGCTGTGCTTAGTGGCTCAGTTGTGCCCAACTCTTTGTGACTCCATGGATTGTAGCCCATCAGGCTCCTCTGTCCATGGGGATTCTCCAGGCAAGAATACTGGAGTGGGCTGCCACATCCTCCTCCAAGGAATCTTCCCAACCCAGGGATCAAGCCCAGGTCTCCCACATTGCAAGTGGATCATTTACCATTTGAGCCACCAGGGAAGCCCGAGAATACTGGAGCGGGTAGCCTATTTCTTCTCCAGGGGAACATCCTGACCCAGAAATCAAGCCAGGGTCTTCTGTATTGCAGGTGGATTCTTAACCAGCTGAGTTACCAGGGAAGCCCATTTCCTACCTTACTGCCCATCAAAGAAACTCTTCCTGCCCCAACCTCTAGAAGAAGAGAGATTTCTATTGCTCTGGAATTGATGTCTGCTTTCCAATTTGCCAGAATCCCCTTTCAAGAAATGACAAAACTTGGTTTCCTGACTGAAATGAGGGTAGGGGAAAATACAGGGACCATGAACACAGTTTAAAGTTTATCATATTACTCTGTTGTGAGGGCAAGATATCAAATTTGCTAAAGATGGAGAGAAAGGCTTCCTGACATTTCTAGAGAACTTTTAATTTCTCCATATACATAAGGCACAATAGATTTTCCCAACATCTGGACATTGTTCCTTCCTTTACCTCCTCCACCCCTAGCCATGGAGATCATGTTTGGGAAGTTAGTGTTACCATCTGTGTGACTAGCTTCTGGTGATAAACCTTGTGTGTGAATTGTGGGGACGACTGAATTTTAAAGTAAATAGGGATTGTTGTGGGAGGGCTGCCGGGGCGGCATGCCGTCTGCTCTTCAGATGCTTGCCTGCCTCCTTGGAGCCACTGCTGGCTGCGGCTTCGCCAATGTTCTGCTGCGAGGGTGGCCCAGGTCTCTGCGGGAGCGTCTGGTGCCTCGTCTCTGTCAGCCAGGACCCGAGGCCTCTGCCTTTCCCACGGAGGACCAGGCCTCCTCTCCCCATATCAGGGTGATGGCCAAAGGGTGCCGGGGTACTGCGTGTTCCTGCCTCTGGAATCTCCATCTCAGCCCCGCACTACAGGCTCTGATTCCTGGACAGCGGAAGGCAGAAGAAGGGCACTCTCTGCCGTGGCCAGAGCGGGAGAAAAAAGGGCCCAGCGGCGGCGCCTGCGGCTGCCCAGGTGCTGCTTATGCATTTGTTCTTCCACAGTTTTGCTTTTGGCATGTCCTCTGCACCGAGCATCTTACCTTAACTGTCTCCTTCTCTCCTGGTGAAATTCCGACTTACTCTTTTTACTTCTTATTTTGAAAAATTTTTATTTTTAATTGGAGGATAACTGCTGTACAATGTTGTGTTGGTTTCTGCCACACAATAAGCATGAATCGACGGTAAGTATACATGTGTCTCCTCCCTCTTGAACCTCCCTCCCGCTGTCTGCCCCATCCCCCCCCCCCCCAGGTCATCACAGAGCACTGAGTTGAGATCCATGTGCCATACAGCAGCTTCCCCCAGCTATCTGTTTTACACATGGTAATGTACATGTTTCAATGCTACTCTCTCAAACCATCCCCCGCTCCTTCCCTCTCTGTGTCCATAAGTCTGTTCTCTATGTCTGCGTCTCTACTTATTCTTTAAGGTTCAGTGAAAATACCGTCTCTTCAGAGATCCATCACTTCTCTCCCCTAAACACTTGGCTCCCACAGCTCTTTGTTCCTAGCTCTGTCATAATACTTACCATATTGTATTATTATTATTTACCTGCCCAGGTGCAAGAACTTGTTTAAAAAAGACTTTCATCCTTAGGCTCTAGGGTGATGCCTGATGCCTATCATCATGCATACCTGATGATCAGGACGGTGATAACAGCTGCTAATCATTATATGCCTCCTAGTTGCAAGGCACATACATTGTATCATCTGATCCCCGTCACAGTTCTAAGAGTAGCTATTGATGTTATCCTAGTTTGGGGTGAATTTTTATTTAAAATTTTTCTTTAATTTTTTTGCCACACTGAGTGGCATGCAGGATCTTGGTTCCCTGATCTGGATCAAATCTGCTCTCCCTGCAGTGGAAGCATAGAGTCTTAGCCACTGGGAAGTTCCTGGATGAATTTTGAGAAGTTCCTTAGAGACAGAGAATTTCAGTTTAAAAGAAGGAGCAAGGGTGGGAAAGCATGGACTGTTAAGGGCGGAACAGTGGTCTTGGGAGAGGATACAAAAGAGAAAACTGAGGCTGAAAGGTGAGCTGGTACCTTATCATAGAGGCTTTTGGATGCTCCAAGGCATTGTGGTTCTTGGTGAACAATAGGGAGCCACCAAGGAGGGGCCAGTGTAATCTGAACTGGAGGCTAGAAACTGGTGGCAAGCTGTGGCAGTGACCTACTGGGGTCCAAGTGTTTGTCACACATCGCCTGGGGGCCATTCTGCATGCTGGAGTTCAGAGCTCAGGCCTGCTGGGTGCTCAAATCAAGCAAGCAAGCAACATAGAGTTGTAGGTACCAAATATGGTGGGCACA